>BLKR01014904.1:0-60000 GCA_011170035.1 Teleogryllus occipitalis
GCAAATTTTCTCTCTACTTTAATATCTCGCAAAGATCTTAGCGTCCGGCTTGCTGGGTCAATGGGTCACGATATATATAATCCTTATTACCTTTATAATGGATTATAGGATCCGCAGACTATACAGCGCTGCTGGGAATCTGAAATTAGAATGATTCTAATTCCTAGTTCATTACTGTTTGGATTGACTAAATGAAAGATCACTTTCTTTTCTAAAGAACAAAATTTAACAAAGTTTATTGTTACCTTTTTGCAAACAATATAGTGAATTTAATACATGATTTTAATGTTAGGCCTTTGATCAAGATATCTTTGAATTTAGAATTTTATACCGCGGTTAACTTATCTATTCTTCGTTGATGTCCCTCGAAGACTTCTCAGTCGAAATATCTTGCGAGCTTGCCGTAGTCCAAAGTTCCAAGAAATCCTCTTCTGCTCCTATCCAAGATGGTGTCAAACTATCAAAATTATCAGTCCTGATTACGTCCTATGACATAGTCCCGAAACCTATAACTCGATTACCACTCCCGACGAAGTCCCAATTTATGCATCAATATTACTTTCACATGCAATATCTGCAATATTATTTGCTGTCCTTCAAATTTCACAATCTGATAACCCGACTCTGACTATCTGCACTACCTCGCTCCCTCTCACGACCCACGATCCGTTCAGACACGCGATGCCGGTCAGAATGAATTCTTCTTGCATGATTCACCCCTCGAAGCTTCCTATTAAACTCCCTTCTTTTTTTTCATAACATTTGACCGTCCTTCTCTCACCCAGCCAATCCATGCGTTCGTTATATTTTGATGTAGCTAACCTTTCGATCGTCTAAACTTCTTAATGCATATTCCACCATATTGTCTTCAAATAAATGTTAGTTTATATTCATGTGACATATCGGTATGTCACAGCTTCCCCTCTCCAAGCGTCATTTGGTTTGCTACAACCTAACTAAATGACAAGACTAAAACTGAACACTTTCTTCTTGCTTCTTCACACTAAACGACATTAACACTTTACACTTTGCACTGCACTAGGTCTTGTTTCTTGCTGCCTTAAAACTATTTACATTTTCCTTTCGGAATGTGCCAACAATAACCATTTCACCAGGTATTCTAATAACCGTATCTGCCTAATATTTGCTCCACATTAACTTCATTGAATACACATACACATTAAATTAAACTCCCTACACAAACTGACAAAATACACATAACAACAAAACAATAACAAAAGAAAAACTATTACTCTTAATATTTACAACTATTTACAAATCTCTGTCATGACCAGAATATTTAATCATGCGTGTCGTCCCTCATATACGGCTTCATGTTCCTGTAGTTATATGTTCCCATTTGTCGTCCGTTTTCATCATTCAAAATCGCAGCATTCTTGCTTAATACTTTACAAATTCGGTACGGACCTTTATACAACGGGAAAAATTTATAAAATAGCTTCTTATCCGCTGACGACACTTGAGGTACTCTAATTAACACTTCATCACCCTCCTTATACTCGCCTCGAAAGCATTGCTTCTGTTTTAGCTTTCTTTTGGCTGCTGCCTCCCTCAAATTGTCATAAATTATTCGCGTATCTCTCACATCATCTGGGATCCCACTTATATCTGGTGGTATCCTAATCCTTCGAAACGGATCATTTTTTTCTTTCCTACCCATGTGGACCTCTATAGGCGTGCTTCGCGTGCTCCCATGCGGAACATTATTCAAAACGTAGTTCAATACTGGAACGGCCTCCATCCATCGGTTATGGCTTTCCGAAATGTAGACTCTAAATAAACGCGAAATCTCCTTCATAATTCTTTCGCTGGGGTTAGCTTGAGGATTCCGTACCGTCGTGTAACATATTTGGATACCAATTCTTCCCATGTCTTGTTCCCATTTTCCACTAGTAAATTGCGTCCCCAGATCACTAATAATTTTTTTAGGTATACCGAATTCTTCAAAAAATTTGTGGCATTGCGTAATGCAACTCTGTGCATTCGCCTTTCTAATGGGATATAATTTTGTGATTTTAGAAAAAACATCCATTATTACTAACAAATATTGATTCCCAAATTTGGATTTCGGCATTGGTCCATAAAGATCCACAGCGTATATTTCCTTAGTTGACGTAGGTATTATCGCTTTGCTGCTCCCCTCATACCTTTTATTGGGCTGTTTGGTTTTCTGACAGACGTCACACTTACTGATTTGCTTACGGATTTGTCGCCCCATGCCTTTCCAATAGCATTTTGATCTTAGTATTACTTCGATTTTGTTACATCCAAAGTGGCCGAAATGTTGATGCGTAGATAGAATCAGTTCTCGCCTATGCGCTTCTGGTATCCAAATTTGATACTGCGTCCCTCGTTTCCTAATCCGATGTAATAATACCCCCTCGTACATCTTCCACATTGAAAATTTCGGATCATCCTGCCGTCGGTCGTTATCTTCCGCCGAAAAATGCTCAATTATTTGCCTCCCCACAGGATCCTCTCTTTGAATTTTCGCTAATTCCTCCTTCGTCCATTTCGGTCGTATTTCCGTTAACTGGATAGCATTAATATCGGGTTCCACACTACCTTCCTTTTCCTTTATCCTGATTCTCGATAAATAATCGGGCAAAACGTTATCACGGCCTTCACAATATTGGATGTTAAAATCAAATTGTTGAAGCCATAGTGACCATCTCAACAATCTATCGTTATTCAAATGACTTCTCATTAAGAAAATTAGGGCCTTGTGGTCCGTAATGACGGTAAATGGTCGTCCAATTAATATAGCCCGTAATTTCTGCGTAGCCCACACAATTCCTAAAGCTTCCCGTTCACTGGTAGTAAAAAGTCGTTCGCCAAGGGTCAAAACACGACTTTCTAGGGCGATTATTCTCTGCTTATTCTTTTCGTCGTATTGGAACAACACAGCTCCCATGGCAAATCCACTACTATCCACTTGTAGATACATTCTTTTGTCGAAATCTGGATAACTGATCAAAAATGTCTTCTCAAATAGTTCTTTTAATTTTTTAAACGCCTCTTGACATTTTGTATCCCACGCCCATTTCCTCCCCTTCTTTAGCAATTCTATTATTGGGTGTATAATTTCTGAATAACCTTTGCAGAACCGGGAATAATAATTGCACACCCCAATCAATCTTCTAACTTCCCTTACATTCCGAGGTCGTGGAAAATTCTTAATCAATTCTTTCTTTTTATCTTGCATCGACATTCCTTGATCCGATATGACGTGCCCCATAAATTTTATATTCCTCCTCCCGAATTGGCATTTTCCAATATTTAATTTTAAATTATACTTCCGAAAGATTTCGAATAGTTTTTTCAACTTCTTTAAATGTTCAAACATATTGGTAGAGAATAACACAATATCGTCGACGTACATGAGAGTAGTTTCCTTTAGCTCATCCGGTATTACATCGTCCAAATAACTGATTAAAGCTGCGCCACTATTCTTTAATCCAAAGGCCATCCTCTGAAAACTATACGTATTGCCTTCAAATGAAAAACTGACAAATTTTTGCGATTCTGGGTGTAGTCCAATTTGCCAGTACGACGCAGTAAAATCCAGTCCCGTGAATATCCGAGCTCCTTTTACCTTCCACATCATTTCATCTAATTTCGGCGGTTTTTCATGACGAGCGATGGTCTTGCTATTGAGTTTCCTAGCATCCACACAAAATCTGATCTTATTGTCTTTCTTACGAACTATCACTATTGGGCTTACATACGGTGTCATCGATTTTTTTATTATACCATCCTCAAGCATCGTGTTTATTTGTTTACGTACTTCGCTTTTATATACATGGGGGATTGGATATTGTTTCAGATTAAAAGGTTCCTCATCCATCAATTCAATTTTAAATTGATATCCCTTTACCGGCTCCCTTGAACTTCCAAAAATATCTTTATATTCATTGACTAACATTTCAATTGCTTCACTAGCATCTATTCCGTTTTCGTCGACCGCGCCCTCTGCTGCCGCGTGGATCTGGTCCCTGGTCTCTTCAATTTGTTCCGCAATATCGCAAATACACATATCTTCGCCCTCCTGGTCTTTGATCCCTAAACAATGTTGTTGCCCTTTGTCACCTCGTAACAATATACTCCTGTTACCTATGTCGACCTTGGCGTCATACATTTTTAGGCCATCAATCCCCAAAATAATTGGACGAATCAAATTCTTCACTACAATTGCCGGAAACTGAATTGTCATCCCTTGGACTTCCACTTCCACCCAAATTTGCCGACTTCTCGTTTCGATGCGCCTTCCATTAGCTGTCCGAATATCCAAACTCCTAGTGGGTAGCTCCTCAATTTTATTTCCCTTTTTCTTTAACTGCTCATATAATTTTTCCGACACTGCACAAACATTAGCACCTGTGTCAATTAAAATGTCTACAGGTATATTCCGAAATATCCCCTTCAAAATTAAACACGTGCTATTCTCCGCCCGTTCGTCCGTATCTTCCCTTAATAAATCTTCCGCCGATACTTCAATGCTATTCAACTCCTTAAGAACCATCACGCCCTCATTATCATCGTTCGAAGTATCCCGCCCATTTACTTCGAACACTGGGAGTTTTCCTGTTCAATCGCATTAATTTCCACATGTTCCCGTTTATTGTCCTCTTTGAACCTCCGCGGATACCCGTTTCCTGTCTTTTTATTTTCCATTTTAGTACTATTTCCCCTGTCATCCTTTCTTTCTGAGCTATAATTTCCTTGGCGGTTGTAATTATTCATTGTTTTTCCCGTTCCATTGTTATTCTCGTTCCTGCTTTCATTATATTGATACCCGTTACTACGATCATAATCACTATTCAATGTCTGGTCGAATCGACTTAAACGTTCGACCAGATCCTCAGAATCAATAGGCATGGAGTTCCACAATAAATTTTGGATATTTACAGGCAACTGACGAATAATAATTCTAATTAATTCATTGCTATCCATTCTGTCTTCGCATGCCTTGAATGCTGCTATTTTACGTGTTGCGAAGTCACACATATTCTCGGCTCCACCCTTCTTATACCTTTCACTCATTAATTTGTATTTTAGATCAAACTTGTGGCTTTCGTTCCAATATCTTTTTAAGAATTTATCCTTCCATTCCTTATAATTAGTCGGTTCCGGTACTAAAGAGGTCAACCAATGATGTGCCTTGGACGACATGGCTTGTTCTACTATATGCAATTTTAATCTTTCGGGGATATTATTTATCATAAAATAATTCTCTAATTTTGAAATAAACGACCACGGTTGTTCTTTCATATCACCATGAAATTTTAGGTGGCTTGGTATTACAAGCGCCGATGCATTCATTGCTATATTTCCCTGCGAACGTATGAATTCGTTTTCTAACTGTTCAATCTTGTCCTTAATGTCCGACATGTATTTCCCAGATTCAGATTCTTGCACCATTTTAATGTTTCTAAGTCCCTCCTGTATTCGTTTTTCTAATTTACTATCCGAATTAACTAATTTAGATTCTATGTTTTCAATTTTTTCGCCATGTTGAAGCGACATTGCGTTTAAGTTATCTACACGCGATTCGACGATTGTCAACTTTTCGCATTGTTGGTCATGTAATTGTCCCAATGTCACAACGCTCTCCTGTAAATTATTAACTTTGGAATTAATTTTGTCGCCAGATTCTTTTAATTCCCTCTGCATTTGGTCGACTTGATTATTAAAAGACTCAATTTTACAATGAATAATATTGAATTCAGCCGATGTATCCACCCGTAATTGCACTATTTCCTCGTGTATTTCCTGACGAAAATTCTTCAATTCTAATGACATTTTCGATGTCATTCCTTCCAATTTAGCGTTATTTTTTCTAATTTAGTATTAATATCTGAAGTAATTCCCTCTAATTTAGTATTCATATCTGAAGTAATTCCCTCTAATTTAGTATTCATATCTGAAGTAATTCCCTCTAATTTAGTATTCATATCTGAAGTAATTCCCTCTAATTTAGTATTATTATGCTCAAGTTTTGCGTTCATTTCTGCTAACATTTTAAGAATTAAATTATTAGGGTCCATATTTCCTAACGGTGCAGCCATTATTTCCTTTTCTTGTGGTTCAATCTCAATAATTTCACGCGAGATTTCTCCCTCGGGATTAGTATTAGCAGACGCCATATCATCTACATTAACATTCTCCATACGCAATTTTTTGCTCCTAGTATCCATTTTGAATTCTAATACAAATTAAAATCTCTCTGTTAAATTATTTTAAAATCACACCAATGAAATGGTCTTGGCTCTTTCTTATAATTAACAATTAATTTCAAATGTCAATCCATAAATTTCAGATTCCCTTTGGATCACTTTATTATAATTTATAAGACTAATTTTATCCGTGTCACCAATTGTTATAAATTATAACAAATTATGCATCACGTTGGCGCGCCATTTTGAGATATGCAAATTTTCTCTCTACTTTAATATCTCGCAAAGATCTTAGCGTCCGGCTTGCTGGGTCAATGGGTCACGATATATATAATCCTTATTACCTTTATAATGGATTATAGAATCCGCAGACTATACAGCGCTGCTGGGAATCTGAAATTAGAATGATTCTAATTCCTAGTTCATTACTGTTTGGATTGACTAAATGAAAGATCACTTTCTTTTCTAAAGAACAAAATTTAACAAAGTTTATTGTTACCTTTTTGCAAACAATATAGTGAATTTAATACATGATTTTAATGTTAGGCCTTTGATCAAGATATCTTTGAATTTAGAATTTTATACCGCGGTTAACTTATCTATTCTTCGTTGATGTCCCTCGAAGACTTCTCAGTCGAAATATCTTGCGAGCTTGCCGTAGTCCAAAGTTCCAAGAAATCCTCTTCTGCTCCTATCCAAGATGGTGTCAAACTATCAAAATTATCAGTCCTGATTACGTCCTATGACATAGTCCCGAAACCTATAACTCGATTACCACTCCCGACGAAGTCCCAATTTATGCATCAATATTACTTTCACATGCAATATCTGCAATATTATTTGCTGTCCTTCAAATTTCACAATCTGATAACCCGACTCTGACTATCTGCACTACCTCGCTCCCTCTCACGACCCACGATCCGTTCAGACACGCGATGCCGGTCAGAATGAATTCTTCTTGCATGATTCACCCCTCGAAGCTTCCTATTAAACTCCCTTCTTTTTTTTCATAACATTTGACCGTCCTTCTCTCACCCAGCCAATCCATGCGTTCGTTATATTTTGATGTAGCTAACCTTTCGATCGTCTAAACTTCTTAATGCATATTCCACCATATTGTCTTCAAATAAATGTTAGTTTATATTTATGTGACATATCGGTATGTCACAGTATAAATTCATAATCTTTATATTATAGCGTATTTAATTCACGCAGAATACTAAGGCACCTCTGAATTTGTTGTTTCTTTTGTTACTTTGTTATTAAGCTTATTATATGTTATTTGTTAAAGCTGAAGATAGTTGCTTGGAGTTCGTGTTTTATTATTCCAAATGTTTTTAAAAAAATTGTTATCAGGGGGCCGTAAGGCATGTATTTCCGTTTAAAACTCGAAATCGATTTTCCGCAGCCTTACATAACTTTCTCCGTACAACTGTGCCGCTCTACTATTGTGGGTTGATAGTGAAGTGCGACGCGGGGGGTTGTAGGGGAACAAATGGTGGCGCGATTGCATGCCACACCCCAAAAGAGCCAGTAGCAAGTCGAACTGGCAGACTGCATTGTAAATATCATGTTACAATTAAACTTAGAGATAGGATATAGTTGCAAGTTTAAGATAAGTTAGATATTTTGCATTTCACTTTAATATATCTGTACCCAATATAAAGTTATAAATTATGTAAATAATACGCATACAAGAATAAAAAAATTAGGGTATACTGCAAATTTACTTTATTACATGGGATATGTAGAATTAATAAGTTTTGGTTGCTATTTAACATTGTCATGATCATGAGTACGTAAATGTTTCGTTTTTCTTTAGTTTAGAAATTTACTCATTGAAAATAAAACGAGACTAAAGCAAAAATATTTCGGCAAAGGAAAGAAGCCTTAATGGGTCAGATTTTAATTAAACAACTGACAGACTACTGTTAACTACTAACTACTTCCATCTCCTGTTATGCTTTTCTGCTTATATCTGTTGCAATACTGTCACGCAGCAGGAATCTCCATCGAAGCGTGGCTCCTTCTCAATTACCGTGGGCCAATAAACATGCAAATTATATCCCCAGCCTCGAATCCCACGAACAGGGCGGAACCGACGGATTACAACATCTATGAATTAGCTCTGAAGAAGTTTGTCGATACCACAGCGTAGGTAGTTGGAGGTAACAGCACCTCACCCAACTGAAACAGTTGTGAATGATGCATACTTCACCTCTTGGTTACATCCAGAAAATTTTCAGAATAAAGCTTACCATGAAGTTTTAGAATGCACGGGATATAATTAACAATGTAAATAAGAGTTACACTTTTCTTTTTTATAGGTAAAATAAAGAATTGAAAATTTGAATGTTTATTGAAAAGTTTGAGCATTAATCAATTTCATTTTTATAATAATTTTTTATGAATGCCCGACTCCAACATTCTTGTGTAATTGAGTAATACTTACGCGGAGCAACGTTCTAACGAATACAGACCGAGTATTCTCTAAAAATTTTCTCTGTTAAAAAGATAAAATTGTTGGTATATTAAATGAATCAGCCTTCTTTTCCCAATAACATAGTTGCATCGTTTATTAAACTAAATTGGTTGTTGTTTAGAAATTTTGGCTTTATGAAATATAGTACCACTGGGATGCCATTAAAATTAAATATTATTTATTTTATAATTAAACAACTTTATAATGTCTGCTTAGCCCTCCCTTTGCAAAGAATTATTACAATTGCTTGAACGACGTTTTCTGCAACGCTTACTGTTAGTGAAAGTTATATTCATCGAATGCGCACTGTTAAAGTGAAGTTCCCGCGAAGAGTCTGGTCGGGCACCGGGAATCTTCTGTTCTTCTATCTGGATGTTACTTCAAACGAAAGTTAATTGTCCCTAAATCTACTATTAACTAACGCAAACTATTTACACTGAATAATTCCCCGAATGTCTCGACCGGGAGCGGCGGTAGCGCAGTGCATCAACTGAGTCACTGCAGCGCCTCTGACCGGGAGGTCCTAGATTCGAGTTCTGACGGAAGCAAGATTTCGACACTAGCTTTTCAGCTAGGTCGAATTCAGTCGCCGCCTGGAGGAAAATTCTAGCGCCTGGCTGCTCAGATCGGCAGTTTTCCGTGGTTTCTCCGATCAACACCAGATGAATGCCGGAGCAGTTCACTAACAAACGGGCCACGGACCGCGCGCGATCTTTCCTTCCTCTTCCTTGTCACTCTTCCTTTACATACACACACTAACATGCACTACACTACCACATATTCCGGGAGACCGGTCGGGAGCTTAGAGCTTGTCCCGGCTGGGGCGGTGCCCCGCTTGTGGGAGAGTCCTGGTTAGGGGGAACCCCGCTATCCGACGGTAGGTCGGCTAGCGGGGTTCCCTTGAAGTAATGTTTGAATATGGCAGTTGAAGTACACTGAGTTTCGTTAACTTCCAATAGCGCGACGTGGCATCGCTAGTTACGACAGTAAGATAAGAAATAAGATCAACATTCCCCGAATTTGTACTTTTATGTAAAAGCGTGTGAGCGCATGGGCTCGACCGGTCTCGACTGTGCAGACAATGGCGACTAACTGACAGACTTCCCAGAGCGTGGGAACTTTTGTGTAGGCTGTGTCCCGCGATGCCTCGCAGAGTTGCTCGGCTTGAGCCACCTATTAGCTATAAGCTCTTAGGCAAAATGAGAGCGTTTTGTAACTAATGTTTTTCCCCTGTCTTCCGTGCTCTGAAGTATTCGCATACCGGCTTCGATAATCCCGCGAGTGAGTTAGGATCCAATATGTGCTTCGAGGAACTTTGAATCTATGGTTCGAACTATCCCTGACTCTCAGGAGGCCTTTGCTCGGGATTCAAAATAATACGTTTAAGATTTATTATTAATTATGCAATTAATTGTTTGAACTTGGTGGCGAAATATTTTAACTTTAGATTACGCTAAATTGACCAACAAATAACAAGTTTACAAAATAATGTATAATTTTACCAAGAAATACTTTACAGCATCCCACTTCTCATCTAACTGCGCTACATTACACTGAACTGCAAGGTATTCCTTACATTACTTAACCTCACAATACTGCACGTACTAAATAATAATAATCTTCGTTTACGGTTTAGGCCAGAAGACCTGTTCACTGTTACTTCTTTCACGGTTTAGGCCAGAAGGCCTGTTTGGACTTCACTCTATCCTTGTCTCGGTAGACCAGGTTCTCTTTCTCCAGCTGGTCGATAATGGTAGGCCACTTTTGTGAGCGTATGATCTTTCATTCCTTGTAGGTGTTGAGTCCACGCTGAACATTTTTCTTTATTTTGTTTAATATGGAGAAAATGTTGAGGTATTTTCGGATACTTTCGTTTCTGAACTGGTCTAGAAGGCTGCAGACTTTTACTTCTTTTATGAATCTCATTTCAGAAGCTTGTATATTACTTCTTTTCTTCCTCTTCAATACCCATGACACGCTCCCATACAGTAAAACTCGTAATGCCACTTTTAGTTACGTCTCTCTTGTTGTCTTCGAGAGCATCTGTCTTATTGTCCCACACATTTGTTGGAACTGATGCAGTTTGATATCGATATCGTTCTCGTAATCGTAGCTAAAGTCGCAGCCAAGGGAGTTAAAACGTCTGACTTTTTCCATCGTTAAGTTGTAGATAAATATTTTTGATCTGAGAATTTGCCTTGGAAAGCTATTACTTTACTTTTTTGATAGAGATTTTGAGATTGTAAGCTTCCAAGATATTACTAAATATATGAGATGAGGCGATATATCGTCCATTATTGACATTAAGATACGTATTCAGAATGTACGGGGAGGAAACGTCGAAAACTCGAAATTAAGCTCTTAAGATAATTTTAAGCACATATTTGTCTAATAAACTACTTAAAAAGTAGTGGAATTGTGTAAATTGGATGCTTTTTTATTTCTGGGTTAATTTTCCTTTCTGAACAAATATATTCATTCCTTTTGTAAATAATAAACATTTTACATGTTTCTGGAGTGTTTCTATGCTTCTGCAATGAACATGTTTGCCTTGAAAGCATTTTTTCAACCAACTTTTGAGAACTTATTGCGACTCAGCCATTCAGAATATCTAAGAAGACTATTAGACGAAATATATTTAAAATTGTCTTAAGCGCTTATTTTCGATTTTCGACTTTTCATTCCTGGACATTCTGTATATACGGTCTACTGGGATAAAACAGAGGTTGGCAATGTTTTCGATGATATGAAGACGGTCAACTGAAGACGACGGACTGAATCAAAAACCAGATAGAAAATGGACGTTCTCGAATGAGGATTGGAGGGATATTTAATGGAGGAAAATATTACGGAAAAGTAAATGGACTAGAATATTTGTGAGAGTCGATAGTGAAGTGTACATTGGACACAAAGAAAGGACGTTTGTTTATGTGAAAGGTGAAGAAGGTAAACCTAGATACTGTTCTTGAAATTGTTAAATTAATTAAATGTATTGTTCCTTTCAGTTTGAAAGCAATATTGTGTGAAGAATTTTGTTATTACTATAAATAAATGTTCTCTTTTGTTTTGAAATTGAAAGCGATTTGATTTAATATTTTGGCAATTAACCATATTCAAATCTATAGTGTAAATCATAGAATCATCGGCCCTAAATAAATAATTAAATAGATATATTAATTTCCCCTTTGAGTAAATTTTTTAATGACAAAGTAAAAACCATCTTAGTAAATTATACTACAGTAATCAGTAAAGAGTAATATTTGAAGCTAAATTGATCGGCAAATAATGCACGAATGTGTGAAACATGAGAGGTCCGAAGGTACTTCTTGTGTAATTCCTGACGTAACGCTTCCGGAAGTTGATAATTATATTTCGATTCGAATTTCCTGTAAACGAAGTAGTGCGTTTAATCACGCCACTGCTTTCATGTGTGTCACTGAATCTATTAATTTCTTTAGAAGACGATCGTGTGGGGCAACATCAAAAGCATTGGCAAAATCTATTACTACCGCGTCAACTCTTCCACCTACATCAATTTCATCAGTTATGTCCTGTAGAAGTGAGACAATCTGACATTCGGAAGAGAGACCGTTCATTAAAACCGTGATGACTAAAGACCGAAAAAATATGTAGTATGAAACGTCAAATAATGTACATAAATATGTAATGAAAACAGTAATAATATGCAATAAAAATGTAAAATCGGATGTAATTTGCAGTTTTAAAATTCACTAGTCATAAAACATATTTACATAATATGAAATTACATTGATCAAAAATGTCCTAAACAAATTTTTAAAATAATACAATCGTCTTAAAAACCATTTGGAGAGCACAAGCTGATGCACACTTTCCTCCATATAACTTTCCCGTCAGTAGTAAAAGCTTCATCTATTGCTACCCGGGACCGTATTCTTGCAGTCAGATTAGACGCAATAGAAGACATCGTACGGACTGGCGATATCTACAAACAATCACTGCGGCGTGAAACACTCATTGAAGTGTTACATGTCGGCGATCGATAGTTTCTCCGAAATGAAGGTAAAAGGTCACGAAATGCGGCGTTAGTGATACTTTTGAGACCTAAAGGTGAAAATGATCTGTCGCCAATGCGCATTTCCCGCTACTAAAATAAGCTGAACTAAGAGAACATCATGCGTCTTCACAGACGGTGTCTGGAGCAGACAGCACAGAGTAATAATGTAGGAAAAAATGTTGATTTTCCTTTCAAAATTCTTTTCAAAAAAATGTTTAATAAAACTGAAGAAAATTGATAGAATAAAAATATTTTGTGAAAATACCAAAATATGTAAGATATGTAATATAGTATCAAATATGTAACGAAAAAATTGGATATTATGTTAGGACGGCGACGATTCGCCAAGATTGCAAATCTGAAAACGGTAAGTAGAAAGACAAAAAATATGTAATTACATAAAAAATCTCTGGTGATGACCCTGATGCAGCAACTCTTTAGCCTCCAACTATTTTTTGATGTAACTAGTAATTAGTTGATTCATGTGTATGAATACTGCTGATGTAACGTTTATCGGTCTGCAGTTTCTAAAAACAGAGAAGATAAAGGTCGACAGAGATTATATGACTTTTTTATTATTAACGATGAACTGTGTCACAGATTATGATATATTTGCCTTTTATGGCACGAATAATTACTCACCACACATTCAGCCCATTGCAGTGAGAGAATCATGGGGAGATAGAGGAAAAACCGAATAGACGGCCACGGTTTAATCGCAAAGAGGTCCAAAACTTCTGTCATCACAATAATGTGTCTTTTAAGAATTAACTTTGATTCTCTTATAAATTAAAAATGCTGTTATACAAAAAATACGACTCGTTTATAATGTTGCTTTATTGCATTTGTACAAATTTGAAAATTCGCTCTTTGAAGCAGTCATTTTCGAAACATGTACTTATGCATTAAAGCTAAATATTACAAACTAGTTGCGTAATAAACTATTACACTTGACGAAACAGTTAAATTACGTTGATGAAATAACTTATTCCGTTTTCCAAAAAACCTATTAGTAAAAGTATTAATTTTGTACACGACGAGACGTTTCGCATGATTTAAAAATCCCGATTTATCAGCTTCCTTAAAAATGTATCATTTCTAAATGATCTCATCCATGTTTTACCAACATTGCAATCACCATTGAATAATCTTGCTCACGTATTTGCTTTTTACACTGCATTGCAATTTTCTGCGTGGTTATTGGGTCAGTAGTCAGCTTGCAATAATCCTCCCTCGCCGCTTCATTCCCTTTGACTTGAGTACCTCACATAGCTCCCAGCCGACGTTTCCATCTCATTGACTTCCCCACCGCCATCCCGCTCTTTTCCCTCCCACCCCATCTCCACCACCAGTCGGGCACCCGCCCGCCATCCGCCCGTGCTCTCTCGCTCGCCCGCCCGCGCTCTCGCCCACCCGTGCACTCACGCTTGCCCGCCCGCGCTCTCGCCCATCCGTGCTCTCTCTCGCCCGCCCGCAGCCCGCAACCTCTCAGTCGCCCGCCCGCACTCTCGCCCATCCGTGCTCTCTCTCGCCCGCCCGCAGCACGCAACCTCTCAGTCGCCCGCCCGCCCGCGCTCCGCCCATCCGTGTTTCGCCCGGTCTGCAGCCTGCGGGGAACCTCTCAGTCGCCCGCCCGCCCGCACTCTCGCCCATCCGTGCTCTCTCTCGCCCGCCCGCAGCACGCAACCTCTCTGTCGCCCGCCCGCGCTCTCACCACCCGTTCGCCGGCCAGCCCGTGCGCGCGCCAGTCTTTCTTCCCCCCCCCCCCGCCCCGCCCCCCCGCCCGCGCCGAGGGCGCTCACAATGCGAGGCAGGCCCTGAGTCGGGGTGCGCGGGCGGGGTCTCGTCGCTTCGCATCTGAATGCTGTGCTCGGCTTAACGATTGCCAATCTCCTTGCCGGCCCCGCCCCTCGCCGCTTCGCTTTTTCCCCGCTGCGCGCTGATTCCGCGCCCGCGAATTCGCACGCCCAGCCCTCGCCAATCGAAGGGGAGAAATTGAACAGGAAAATGGCCCAGCGGAGCATGACGCGTGTATACCAATGCTGACAAGCAGTAAACGAAGTGACATGGAGATTCATGCTGGTTCGTTCCTCTTTAAGGAATTTCCTCAAGAATGGGGAATATCCAGGTATTTAATACAATAATTAAAAATATTTGTGTAATTTCAAAATATACTGTTTTCTCTAATTTAATTCTCTGTAATTGTTTTACCAATACATGAGATTCTAACAAACGTATCGTCCCTTTCCTACAATATCCATTAAAGGAGGCTTTACGACCAGACGCAGAAGTCAATCTTAATTAAATCTGAATACCTGTAGAAACAGTAAATCGGCGTCAATGCATTCGAAATAATGCTAATTAAAACGGGAATGCGCAGCAGACAGGAAGTTTTTTCCTCTTCGTGTTATTACTTATCAATTATTCAGATCATGCCCTCAGTTAAATCATTGAAATATCATGACCTCATAAAAATATTGACTTCTCTTAAACATGCACAACTGAATGAACTACAAATGAAATGCAAGAGCCTAATCTGAAACCTATCAGTTTGAGAGGAAGGAGGAGGCCGAGAGACAACTTCAGAATTTAATCCCAGAGAAGTCGAAAAGAGAAAGATTTAAGAAAATTCCGAAGGTAAGCAAAAAGTAAAAGGAATCGAAACTTCATCTAAAGCCGTGCTCGGCTTCTAAATGCCTCTGGTTAAGTCGGGGGGAGAGGCCGTTGTAAAGCAAACGGTGGTTGGTTCTCACACTCTTCTTTCTAAACACAAACTCAAACAACTTTTTATACAAAAATCCTTAGTCTTTTAAATATAAATATTTTTTCAATTTTATAATAGTCACAAATTTTAATGAAAATTGGAACTATACCATTATTTTAAATGCACTTTCTTCTATGCGAGTAAAACATTAAAGAAAAAATTCAGCCATGGCTCAGGCCCTTTATGTAAAGCGTCCCCCAAAATTAAAATATGTTATTAATCTTCTGAACGCCTAAACTATACCATCATATTTACCAAATTCCAGCCTAAAAGCTTCTAATCTGAAAGAGTTATGCGTGATGCAACCATCCAGATACCTATCCATCATTCTAGATCCATATTTCCGGGTACAAAATCGTAGGTAACTCCAAATGATTGCAGAATTGCGTATACCGATCTTAAGCATCTTTTGAACAAAGCTAATAGGCCTCAATTCTGCCGTGTGTGCAGACTCAGAAAAACCTTAAATACTGATTCTACGATCAAAAATTTCAGATATTATTGAAGTGGTTCCAATACTTTTCCTCCCAATTGAAGCGTTCTCTATACGTTGTCCCTATTTGGGAAGGCCATTTGAACGTTTTTCATATTTGTAATTTTATTTGAGCTTTAGGTTGTGCTCGCTTTTGAGACGATTCTGACTTCCAAGCAATATGATTTCTATAATACTATTTAAGGTAGTAATAATTCCCATAAATGCCTCTCTAAATATCTACGCTCCTTAATAATACTGTACTTTTGTAAGTCGACGAACGATTTAGTACAGATTGGGTACACTCTGAAAATTTATTCTGTCGAAAAATGCTTGGTTTGCGGGATCTACCAAATAAGTCTACCTTTTTCAATAGCATATTTATAACATTTATTGGAAACTCAAATAATATTCAAGTTTTGAGTTTGATATTAAATTTACCTAAAAAAGCTCATTAAATTGATTTTCGGCGTGACTTTTAATTAAAATAACAATCTATTCAATTTATTAAGGTCTTTACAATATCTCAATATCAGTAGTTTGCAAACATTTCTTGATTTAAAGTTGTTAGCTCGTAATATGACGAATATTACGCGTACTGTTTTGTTTTGTGCATATGTAATACGAATAAAAATAATGATCTCGATTTACGCATATTTCAATTCTTTTAATCAGAGAGCCTAGAGTCCGGATCCTAATTTATTATCAGCATTACTAGCAGAATATCAATCGTGTACCCTTATTTTTGTTTCCTGCAATTTTATTGACCGATAAAAAATAGTTGCTATGACCGATAAAAAATAGTTGTTATGACTTCTGAAATGACCCTCGTATTGAAGTAAGTCACCATTGGTCGCCTATTCCTTCTTGATTACTTCATTTGACGAAATTTAATTAAAAATATTTTAAAATAACTGATTGATGATCTGGGCGCTTTAAAATCTAAGTTTAAAATTCCCATAAATGTAGAGCATGTTTTCCCTCGGGAGGTGGTATTGATATTCCCCCGCTAGATGGTGAGATCATGCACCGACGGCTAATGGGGGTTTTCTACAACCCGGTATCTCCGTCCAGCGTGCACCACCCCAGCAGAGATAAGTTCTAAGCTGCTGACCGGTCTCTCGGGATGTTTGGTAGTGTAGTGAAGATAAGACCAGAAAGATGAAGGAAAGATCGCCCCCGGTCTGTGGCCCATTTGTTAGGGCACTGTTCCGGCATTTCCTTGTGTTAATCGGAGAAATCACGGAAAAGTACCGATCAAAGCAGCGGCCCGCTAGAATTCTCCTCCAGACAGCGACAGAACTCGACCTAATTAGTGTCGGAAATCCTGCCTCCGTCGGAACTCGAACCTAGGGCCTCCTGGACAGAGGCACTGGACTGACATCAGTGGAAGGCCTGAGACACCTCTCCAAATACTTTTTAAAATAGGATAGGTTCCAAATTATGAATGTGATCAATCGCTAGTTTATGCATTCAAAGTTTAATATCCATGGTACCTTTCAGTCTCCAACTCACATGAGTCCTGAAATTCGCGTCGTAATAGTTTGATTTTCGTCAACACAAACATATCCCTCACATGTCCCATTTGTAAATGTTATGTTATTTATTTTCACATTCGGTTTCTAATATCCTTTATGGGTTCACTGAATCAAACAAATTACGTGGAATTTCTCCTTGAACTATTTGGTAATCTCACTATACTCATATACTATCCATATATAGTATTTTAGTAACTCCTCGAGTGCGCAGATGTGTGGTTCCGTCTCTCACGGTTGGACCACTTCCCGTGCACCAATCGAGACATGTGATGTGTCATTTGACCCGTCTCAGTCTCCCGATGGGGAACTGATAATTTGGTTTTGGATCCTGCCAGAAGATTCAAAGAAATTTTCAAAAAAAATTCTTTTATTTGTTTTAGCACTGCGATCTTAGTGCGTTGATGGAGAATTAAACCAATACCACCCAAGTAAATCTACGTAGGTGGCGTTGATTAAACTCCACTACCCAAAAGTATTTTTCGCTCAATACGCCATAATTTTCTTTTACACTGATGTTGACATCTTTAAGTGAACAAGTGAAGTTAATTTGAACAAGTGAACGCGCGACATATTTCATTTTAATTTTTATCCGTAGTTTGGTTTAGTGTTGAGTTATAGTTGACATTTACATAATTGAAATGATTGAAGGCGGTGTCATTGTCAGCAATTGTTGACGATGACAACGCCTTCAATCATTTCAATTTTATCCGTAGGCCTAATACCATATTTAAAGAAATAAATTTGCACATTTTACGACCTTATTGCCTTGGAACGTATTAAATTTCAAGAATTTCAAGTGAATACGGAGAAAACAAAACTGTGAGTAGTGTTAGAGAATGAATGAACGTTGTTACGTTCAACTTCTCACTGTTACGTTCTTAAGTGTACAAATACCGATTTTCAAATGAAAGTGACCCATAACTTATTCTTATTAAACTTAACTAATATCTTATTCACATAAACATATAAAACAGTCGCCATTTTAATGTTTGTATAGATTCGTATGCAAATGCATACGAATGATGATTTGATTCGTATGCAAGTGCAGAAATAGAAGTGAGCACAAATTAGACTGAGTTTGTGGAGTATTAAACTCTTCAAAAAAATACAGGAGAAAATATAGAAATGTTAAGCAAATTCGGGAAAGGATCAAATGTAGTTCAAGAAGATTTTGCGGAAGAATTTTCGGAACTAACTGACAATGATCTTATATTAGGAATAGTGAATAACCCAGAAGAACAGATTGCAGGTGATCTTTATGTATTATTGTGCATACTATCAAAACTCGTAAAAAAAGCAGCGGTACTAAACTCTAATTATTCGCACCATCAATATCTTAAAGCGTTTTTTACGATATTTATAAATTTGAAATTGCTATAAAACCAGTTAATATACCGTATGGAAGTAACATGGGAGGCCATTGGATGTTGAGTATTTTTGAAGGAGATTATAGCATTGTCAGCTACTACCATTGATTGGAAAGTCAGATACTGTAAAAACATATTTGAACGAAGCTACGTGTGAAAGAATTGAAGTATGATAGAAATGTTCAACATATGAAAATATTTTATAATAGTTTAAAACGTCAGCGACGCCACATTTAACTAGTGGTATAGTATAGTGAATATTATGGAGAGATATACAGGGGAATCTCGATAGAAGTTTATTCACACTGAAGATAATAGGAAACATCTCTTGCATAAAAATATGAATTTGAATGAAATGAGATAGAAACATTGTTTCCAAAATATCGGCATTACAATTTGTCCATGAATTACTGCGAGAGACATATAAATAGGAAAGTACGCAGATATTTGGCAGGGCCGAGAGAAATCATTACTAAATCACAGTCGTTCGTCCGTATACACGATTTTCTCCGTAATTGCTGATAGCATGATAGTGAATATCACGGAATGTGGAATATCACGGAAGTGATAGTGATATCACGGAATGCCCATACATGCAACAAATCGTAAAACTATTTAATTAGAACATGTAGTTTTCGTAAGTTCATTTCTTTTTATGATATTGCTGAGGTATGAATATAAAAACATGATTTTAAATTCGTAGATAATGAAAGAAAACCCAAGCCACAGACAACGCTCTTATTTGAAGAAATAGACTTTTGCCAGTAACAGAAATATAGTGTTGATTCTTGAAGTCTTCATATTAAATATTATTTGACATACGCATTAGTAATTACTTATGTTTCCTAAATTTAACTCACCATTTATTAAAATGTAGTTTGTGCGTTCCGGCTTTTGACAGCAGGAAATTAAACACTGGATTCAAATGAAACAGCCATCGATCTAACGTTTAATCCCCTGTTAATGAGGACATTCTGTTACATATTTTTTTCGAAATAATTAACCATATCAAAAGATAATATTGTTATATTTTTATTGCATTTCCAATACCTACAATGTACATGATTCTTTATACTTTTATATGAGACATTATGCTTTTATATGGTTCACACATGGCATACAAATGCATGGTAATATTAAATTTTATGATGTTATTTTTTATTTACAGAAACATTTTTTAAACATAATTTCAATTCTTATTACGTTAATAGAGGACTTCATTGTGAATTTATAAGAAATATGTAAAGTGTTAAAATGTATAAAAATTATACTATTTTTTTCAGATCGTGCTAAAGGCAGTTTTGTTTTTTCATCTCTGGGGAAATTTTAACATTTTAAAAAGTTAATGGATAGTTTTAGTAATATTTAATGGTTTTGAAACTATGTCCTATACGTCTATAAATAAAATACATCCATATCAATAATTAATGAAGTGGCACAGAATTCAATGAAAAATATGCAGCTTGTGGTTTTGTAAGATACGAAGGGGATTCAGGAAATAACGACCGTTTTGATGTAATAATTAAAAAAAAATATTTATTTGAAAAAACAAAGTCTGTTACATAACTGAAGCTTCCTTTACTTCTCTACATAATCACCACCTACATTTAAACATTTGTCGTATCTGTTCACTAGCTTTAGAATCCCCGTGTTGTACTGCTCTGCCGCCAGTTCATTAAGCCAGGTGTTCACTGTCTTCAACTCTTCATCACTTCCAAAACGCGTACTACCCAGAAAGTCTTTGAGCTTAGTGAAAAGGTGAAAATCGCTAGGAGCAAGGTCTGGACTATAGGGCGGAAGATCAAAGATTTCCCAAACGAATTGATCCAGCAATTCTTGAGTTGAAGCAGCAGTGTGCGCGCGGGCGTTGCCGTGAAGAAGTACAACTCCTCTCGAAAGAATTCTTCGCCTCTTGTTTTGGATGGCTCGCCGTAGTTTTCGTAAAGTCTCACAATAACGATTTGCATTGATCGTGGTGCCTTTTGGCACGATATCCAGCAAAAGAACACCTTTGCGACCCCAAAAGACAGTAGCCATGATTTTTTGGGTAGAGAGAGTCTGTTTGAATTTTCTCGGTTTCTTGGGTGACGAGGGATGATGCCACTCACGTGATTGGCGCTTGGTTTGGTTTGGTTTTTTCGTGTTTCCGGGCGCGTCAACTGCTTTGGTCATTAGTCCCGTTAGTGTAGTGCATGTTTCTTTCTTCGGGAGATGGCGGTGGTCTTCCCCCGCTGGATGGCGAGATCCGGCGCCGACCTACCGTCGGCTAGTGGGGTTTCCCCTAACCAGGACTCTCCCACCAGAGGGGCACCGCCCCAGCCGGGACAAGCTCTAAGCTCCCGACCAGTCTCCCGGAATATGTGGTAGTGTAGTGCATGTTAGTGTGTGTGTGTAAGGGGAGATGATAGGACAAGGAAGAGGAAGGACAGATTGTGCGCGGTCCGTGGCCCGTTTGTTACGGTAGTGCTCCGGCATTCAGCTGGTGTTGATCGGAGAAACCACGGAAAACTACCGATCAGAGCAGCCGGCCGCTAGAATTCTCCTCCAGACAGCAACTGAATTCGACCTAGCTGAAAAGCTAGTGTCGAAAATCCTGCCGCCGTCAGAACTCGAACCTAGGACCTCCCAGTCAGAGGCGCTGCAGTGACATCAGTTGATGCTCTGAGCTACCGCTCCCGGTTTGGCGCTTGGTCTCTGGGGTGTTGTGAGACACCCAGGTTTCATCATCAGTCACAATTTGATCAAGGAAGGCGTCTCCATCTGTGTGATATCGCATCATGAATGTCAATGCTGCGACCATTCTCCGAGTTTTGTGTTGGTTACTCAGTTACCGTGGAACCCATCGTGCACAGATTTTGTGGTAGCCAAGATGTTGCGTCACAATTTCACCAAGCAAAAAACGAGAAATGTCAGGAAAAGCAATATGCAATTCGTCGAGTGATGTGCGCCTGTTTGCCCAATATTTATAATATTTCGCATCCAAATATGTACCAAACCTTTGCCAATAGACCGTATAACCAGAAGAGAAATCAGTGTCCAAAACCTGTTTCCAGTTTACTAGTAGATATCCTAATTATATCATAAAAGTCCCAGTTTCGTCAGTAAAATTAGCCCTACCCAGCTCGCAACACTGATCACTCGAAACTCGCTCATTAACACATCGCGGCGTTCGCTTTCCGAATCTCGCTATCTGTCATTCTCGTACTCACAGTCCCTCAAGTTCCCTGGGTGACGTCATAACTCGACTCCTCATGAGCCTCTCCATTCTAGTGGCTGGCCTGCCTCGAAAGCGCGCGCTATCCATATACGCAAGGTCCGTTAAAATGTACCACATATTCATTACTCTTTCTCTTGAAAAATAATTTTTCAAACGAAGAAACGTCCTTTAGAAAATTAATTTTCCTGAAATAAACCTGTTTTATACCAGAAATGAGATGTAAAAACCATGAAATTGCAGAAAACATTTCACTTTTGAATGTAGTTTCACAAAATGAGCCATTGCAAGAAATGAACGCTTTTGTAGTGTTCTTGTTCTGGGTATACAATCTTTCCTTTCAAATATCGCTGTATGTGACATTCGGACTCCTAATGGCACAAAACAGATCACTGAAAGAAAGCAAGAATATTATAGAAATTAAAAGAAGATCTCATTTATTTTGCGTGGATTACCTTTTAAACCTCTGAAAAAATAAGATTATATTGTCCACAAATAAAAAAATCATTTTATTAATTTGTTTTATATCGCAAAGTCCGTATTATAAACTTTCATCTTCTTTTTACACTCACTTTTACACATACATTTGTTTACAAAACAGCTAACACTGTTAATCTTGGATAGCTAAGTCTGAAGAGCCACAGCTGTCTCGGATTGAACGGTCGCCAGTCCGAATCCGTCCCCGTGGATGGATGATTGTGTGGGTACGTAGGCGAGTTCGCTACCGTTACTCCAAAGTGACAAAAATCAATTACAGTGATTTCTGTATGACCTTAGTAGATAAAAACGACCTTAAATATGCAAAAAAAAATAAAAGACCGACATAAATAATTTAATTAGTAGATAAAGTACTAGATAAAAAGCGACTTTAAATATGCAAAAAAATAAAAAAAATAAAAAAGCGTCATAAATAATTTTCCTTGTATTTTGTTCTCCACCGTGAAACCGGTTTCGGCCTCCTGATATGTTAGCGGACCATGGGTGATTGGCGAGGGTATATTGGCTGACATCCGTACTCTACGGAGATTCGAAGGGCAGATGCACACATACCCTCTCTTTTTTCTCGATCTGTCGCCGCCCCGCGCGCATACGAACACTCTTCCACTAGCTGTGTTGTCTATATTGCAGCCGAAGTCCGAAAATGCCTAATTCGCGAAATGACAAGTTAATGCCTACTTTAAGAAGACAGTGTGGATAAAACTGAATGAATGACGATGAACTGATAATTTCCGAAAAAATTCGGCTAATGTTGTCATTAGCCACAGGGTGCTGGCTAAAGAAAATAAAAGTACGAAAGTGAGACGTCTTAAGTGTTCGGAAGAAGTTCGTATTTTGACGTTAAATAAGTTGAAAATTATGCGTTGCACGCACTTGAGATTGTTTTATGTAAATCGGGAAGGCTGAAGGCCGGAGTTTGGTTGTCACCTGTTCTTTTCCTTTTGGTCTTACGTGAATCACACACTCAGAATTTAAGAATTTAGTATCTTTAATGATATTGAATGTGAGGAGGATGTGTCTATAACACGGTTTTAGGTCTATGACAGAACTATTTGCTTTGCTACGAAGGGACCGACCTCGGACAGTCCGATACCCCCGCGCGTCTGCCAGTCATTCAAGCTAATGGTTGTGGCTCCTTATCCCACTTTTCTAGCGGTTATTTTGATGCTTTTTAATTTTCTTAGTTGACTTAAGTACGTCATATTATGTGTTTTTATTTATTTTGCTCTTCCCGATACTGCACTCTGCCTTGTTGTCCTTTCGCACATTATATTCTTTTTTTAATTCTTTATCACATGCATTTCTTGATTACCTTCTTTTACTGCTAATCTACGCGTATTTAATTTTTATTTTATCTCCCTTTCCTGTTATTGAATCCTCCGGCTTCTTGACGCTTACTTTTAAATACTCTTTTTGCACTATTCTTATATTCGTATGATACGACTTATCTACACTCAGCATTCTTTATTCAGCATTTAATTTCATTGTATCCCATTCGCAGTATTCTTTCCAGTAGTTTTTAATCTTGTAACACCATGTAGCCACCCAAATTCATGGGTTTTGTTTTCAAATATCTCTTTAATTATTTTCTGATGCTTATACTCAGGGTTTTTCTTCATCTTTTTTTCATTCCGGTTATTTTTATTCTTGCACTTTGAGTTGTCTTAGAAAGAGGCCTTGCGTATGAATTATGCTTTTATTTCAATATTTTATTTACTCAAATTCTATTCTTTATGTCGAATATTTTTTTGTTCAGCGTGTTACACATTAACTGCAAGACTTAAATTCTATATATTTACTTCATATTTTAATAAGTATTGCGTCATCTGCCGGCGCCTTTCCACCGTTTTGTTGGAATAATATCTGTTTTAATTCACCACATAGAATCGTAACAACTGGTATCAGGTGCGGGGTCAAAATAGTAAAACGTGTGGTAGATAAAAACTTTAATCAAGATGAGTTTCGGAAAGGCGCCAGCGGATGACGCAATATTTGTTACAATATTCTGTAGGTATACTTTGAAGACCAATGCAATGCAGAAGGCATACATTTTACATGATTTTTCTTTGGTTTCTATTTTGCTGAGCATTATATTTTCATTTTCTCGGGGTAACATCAAATCATACTCCATAATTCCTTACTCTATCTAATTACGAAATTATATCACTTTCCCCTTTATTTTACACATTCTTTTTTTTGTTTCTACTAACAATGCTCTTCTTCGTTCCTGCACGGTCCTTTGGCTGGTCTCTTTCAATCCTCACCGGCTGACCGCGAGCCCTTGGTGTTCTCCGCGGCTGCCCTGGCCGGCTGCTCGAAGGAAGCCTCGGGATGCCACCGGCTGGCTAATTACGCGGCCGCCAGGCCGCGCGCCGCGCCGTCAGACCCAGCCGCCGCCCGCCGAGCGCCGCTCGCCCTTAGGAACACGTTGCCCGCTCACCGCAGCCCTCTGAGCGCCGCACCTCCGCCCCCCGCCCCCCCATCCAACCGCCCTCTGGCACAGCGCTTCTCGCCGCACTGAGCCCTGGCACCTATCGGCAGCCCCACGGCAACCCCACGCCGGGAAATAATATTCTCAAATTCATAATCTTCTATGTAATTTTCATTAAAACATTCTATGACATTGAGTCCTTTTTAAGTAAAAATGTTCAGGAAGTGTAATGGTTTTTGGAGGATATGCCATTAACACTGATAGTGTAATTAATACTAACACTTGTGCAACAATGAAGTTAATTGAGAATTTTAACTTATAAATCGAAGAAAATGAAAAATAATCTGGTAATATGGGGAAGGAAAATCTTACGTAGAATATTTGGACCAGCAAAAGAAAATGAAATCTGGTGGACTAGAACTGATGTAGAGTTGGACAAACTATATAAAACACCTAAGTTAGTCACCTGCAAGAAGATAAGAAGGTGGGAATGAATTGGACATATAATGAGAATGAAGGAAAGGAAGAAAGGGTAGTAAAGGAAACATTTGAGGGATGGCCGGTAGGAGGGGTAGAGGCAGATTAAGAAGGAGTGACGAGGTGAAAGATATTATGACCCTAAAAGTGAAAAGAGCGAGAAAATAAGCAGAAGACCGAAGATATTGGGTTACGGTAATAAAAGATACCATGGCAAAACTATAAATGTAGGAGTGCTGACAGAAGAACAAGACTTTTAAATCTAATTTATTAAATGAATATTAACTTATTAATAAATTAATGTTAACTTAAAAGAAAATTCTGAAGAATGCATTCGGTTTCATATAATTTCTTTCTTAGAACGATATACATAATACTAATAATATAATAATAAATGGTTAGTAATATCTTGGGAAAGCTATTCACGATTCATATTATCTTATCTGCAGGAACTGGGCTCATTTACAACCGAATATGTACAATTTTTATATTCCGGCTGTGATAAATTGGAGGATGGGAATAACTGAATATTATTGCTGCAATAAAATAAAAAACTATCACATATCTCATACTAGAAACTTTAAAGTATTTCTTTATGTCTCAAAAGTATTTTCAAACATTAATACGATTTTCATAAACTTTTCTCTTCCGATATTAACATATTTTATTCGTGTATATTAACCAAAACTTAATACTTTCATCGCAAAACTACATCAATGAATTTTTAACAAATGTTTAATGCAATCCGCAATACTTTTGTGTATTGCAGAGCAGCGATGCGGTCTCTTCAGGTGCAGGAGCAGGACATGCTAGGGGCGGGCCCAGGCAAGGCGAGCAGTGGACGGGACAGAAAGGGGTGAGGCAGAGTGGAAATGATTGTTAGTGATAACAGGCGCGTCAACCAAGGTCGTTAGACCCGTAAATGTAGTGCATGTTTTTTCGTTGGGAAATGGAAGTGATCTTTCCCGGCTGGATGGCGAGATCCGGCGCCGACCTACTGTCGACTAGAGAGATTTTCCCTAACCAAGTACCTCCTATCAGCGGGGCACCGCCTCAGCCGGGACAAGATCTAAGCTCCCGAGTGGTCTCCCTGCATGTGAGGTAGTGTAGGGCGTGTTAGTGTAAATGTGTGCGTAAGGGGGTGGGAATAGGACAAGAAAGAAGAATTAAAAATCGCGCGCGGTCCCTGGCCCGTTTGTTAGGCTACTGCTCCGGCATTCGCGAGGGGTCGATTGGAGAAACCACGGAAAACTACCGATCAGAGCAGCCGACCGCTAGAATTCTCCTCCAGATAGCTGAATTCGACATAGCTGAAAAGCTAGAGTCGAACATCCTGCAATCGCTGGGACTCGAACGTAGGACCTCCCGGTCAGAGGCACAGCAGTAACATCAGTTGGTGCACTAGTCACATATGCTGGTGGAGTGAGGGGAAGATGACGAGTGGTTGAGACGGAGCGGGGACAAGAGTTTGGAGTGACGTGACGAAAATGTAAATGAAAGGACTTCCGTTTTACTCTACTGATGGAATTCGCTCATTTCCCTGTCTAATATGTGGCTGTATAATTAAGATCCTGAAATATTGAAATGTAGGAGCTTCAGACCCACTGACGTTTTTTCTTGTTTTAATGTCGGTAAAGTGTTATTGAAATTGTTGTCACTTACTAATTTGACGTCCCGTATATTCAAGGAACGAAAAGTAATTATCACCCTCAGAGAACGTTATTTAATGATTGCAACATTTGCACATATTTAGAAGAATTTTCTCCCTTTCCAACGGCCAATTTATGTGATCATTACAACATTATATCACTCACTTATTTCGACGCATACGAAAGAATATATTGATTAATGATAAACTCTTGGCATCAGTGTTGATATTATTATATTTTCTAAATTCTATAGTTTCTGATATTCTGGTAGCCACATGTAGGTTGAGAATTCAAAAAAGAGGTTTTACTCCATCAGAATTCCAACAGTAACACACGAACCCACAGTCAAATCTTATATGTGAAAGAGCACATACAAGCGGAAGGAGCATAAATATTAAAGGAAAGAAGCACTGAAGCGTCTCCGCCGCTCACCCAGGAGTTTCCGCGTCGCCGTGCACGCACCCGCGCTCTCAGAAAGAAGCGTCGAATAACGAGAGAAGCTCAAACAGCGCGGCAGGGGGCTGCGGCAGCGGCGGCGGCGGCGGCGGCGGCGGCGACGGCGGTGACGGCGGTGGCGGCGATGGCGGCAGCGTCAGAGGCAGCGGTGCGGAAATGTTGGTGACGGTGATGGTGGCGGAGGCTTCAGCGACGGTAACGTTGGTGGCATGGGCGGCGATGGCGTCGGCGGCAGGGGTGGCAGTGGCGGAGGCGGCAGGTGGCGTTAGCGGCCGGAGGCGTGGCGTTGGTGGAAGCGGCGGCGGAAGCAGCGATGGAGGAGGCTGTGGTGGAGGTGGCGATGGCGGCAGCTCCGGTGGCGGCGGCTTTAGCGATGGTAACGTCGGTGGCAACGTCGGTGGCAACGTCGGTGGCAACGTCGGTGGCAACGTCGGTGGCAACGTCGGTGGCAACGTCGGTGGCAACGTCGGCGGTAACGTCGGCGGTAACGTCGGCGGTAACGTCGGCGGTAACGTCGGCGGTAACGTCGGCGGTAACGTCGGCGGTAACGTCAGCGGTAACGTCGGCGGTAACGTCGGTGGAAACGTCGGCGGAAACGTCGGTGGTAACGTCGGCGGTAACGTCGGTGGAAACGTCGGTGGAAACGTCGGTCGTAACGTCGGTGGTAACGTCGGTGGAAACGTCGGTGGCAACGTCGGCGGTAACGTCGGCGGTAACGTCGGCGGTAACGTCGGCGGTAACGTCGGCGGTAACGTCGGTGGTGTCGGTGGCAACGTCGGTGGTATCGACGGCGATGGCGATGAGGTCGGCGTCGGGGGCGGCAGTGACGGTGGCGGCGGCGTGGGTGGCGAAGGCGGCCGGTCCGAGCGGCTGCGGCTGCCCTCAGGGCGGTGGCGCGATGCTTGTTTGTTCAGTTTACGCGCGAGTGGGGGCAGACAGTGGTGGAGCTGAGGAGGGCTATTGCTTCTGGCAAAACTGTGTTAGGAGCGCCATCGCCACGGTAGAAAAAAAATAGAATTCAGTATCAAAGTACGTTGGGAAATCTTTGGACTTCTTCATGCGTTATGATCATAACAGAGATGGATTCTTTGGTTCGTGCGTAATCCCAGTAAAGTGCAACCTTTGATCTTGGTTTTTGGGAGATCGCATGCAGCTAAAGCATCCTGTAGTCGAACTCTTTATTCTTAATTTATCCTTTTCTCTAAAGACAGCAGAGTCAAACCCGAACGTGAACTCTGACATTGCTAAAATGTCATAGCATATTGTGTATATCAGCTCAGCGTTTTTGTTCAATTTATGGGTGAATGGAGGGAGACGCTAGGATATCGGCGACGAAACTCACAGGAACGCAGACGTCATTTTGAGGCAATGCAGGCTGTAAATTCATAAAAAGGCAGAGGCGCGCGGCCAAGGATTTGCAATCTCTAAAAGAGTGTAGCTTTAAAAATTCATTTTTGCAAAAACAGATCTCATACCCAACAAACCCAACATTTATGATAGTTAACTCTTAATTATTATGTTAATTACAATATTTTACCATTAAATCAGTAATTTAATAATCAATGTTTGTTTGTATTCCATGCGTTGCCGTTCCGTTCAGCCGATTGCGATAAAACTTTGTCAACTTATTGCTTGAACGTGCTCACAAAATATAGGCGTATACCAATGGCAATATACGTATGTCTGTCGCACATTGACGTGCGTTGATGATGTTATGCGTTTTATGCTGACTCAAGCGCCCCTCGACAGAAGGTCTACGCAACCCGCCGCTCTCTGAAGTATTAAGCGCGTCTTTGCTGCGTATTCTGCTCCTGCGATTGTGAAATATCGGCCGGAATTATTACTTGAACGTTATTGCGGACAAGTAAATCAATTTTTGTACGATAGTGTCGTAGCGAATGCATGCCCAAACTTTAGGAATAAGGTTTTAACAATAGGATACTTGACATCCATGCCCAAACTGGGGTATAGAACAAATTCATACTCGCGAGAGTCTTTTATCTATTCAATTTTTGGCAGAGCATACACGTGAGCAGAATTCATTGCAAGATCAGTGCAGTGTCGAGTCTTCCAGTTATATAATTGGAATGATTGCACATTGCACATTGATCTTTCCACGCAGACACGTTGAAAAGTGGATCAATTGTTTAACAGCGTGTCTGATCATAAGACTTTGGTTTCCTACAAATTTGCACTCTGCATCGAACATGATAAAAAATTGTGAGTTTAAAGTGGTAATATTGGAAATCGTTGTTTTGTCAATACTTATTATTATTATTACTATTATTATTACTATTATTATTACTATTATTATTACTATTATTATTACTATTATTATTACTATTATTATTATTATTATTATTATTATTATTATTGCTGTCTCAAGTTGTCCTTCATTTCTTCTAAGAAATGGAACTTATGAATGTAACACACTGTGTCAGAATATATATTACAAACGTTTTGACATGGGGTGATCGAAGATAACGTTTGGTAATGGACATGTAGGGAATATGATATTACGAGGTAACTCATGTGATATGAAATACCCCCCCATGTTTATCGATATCTTTATCTACCCTAGACGTTTGCAATATTAATTCTGGGACACCTGCAAAGACATAATTTGGAACTTTGGAACTTGTCGCAAAAAAATTGTAGAATGTTTTTACCGCATTGAGGCATGAGCAAACCTCTTAAAATATAACCCAGTTTACGTTATGTCTCTCTGACTCGGCTTGACCAGTGAGGAGACAGACGAAGTAAGGAACTATTGGGAAAACGCGTTGGGTCATTCCGAGAGAGTCCCAGACAGATATTGAAATATCATACATCATTCAGCAGAGTAATAAAATAGAACGAAGATTTGCAGACCGACGAGACAAAATATTGTAGCCTGTCAATTCATTTATTTTACTTTTAATTGGACTTCTTTATTATCCGAAGTCATACTGCTAACAACGCTTATATACTTTTATGAATCTTCTGCCACCAAATTACACTCTTTCGTGTACTGAAAATATTGGTAATGGCTGATTACACTTGTTTTAAGCACGGAATCATTACACGTAATTGGTGTTTCAGAATGCATTCCATTATACATAGTTAAATGAAAGTCACTAGTCACAAAACACAAAACGATATAATTATTAGACGTACGTGAGTAGATAATAATAAAAAAATTTCATTGATTTCTTAAGGTTCTGCTTTTTAATATATGATTTTTTCTTCTTATCATAATGTTATGTGTATAAAGGTGTCATCACAAGGCAATTTGACAATTACAATGAAGACAAACTCTGATACCAGAAGATCGATGCATTCGTAATTGGGCACAAGCATGTCACCACATCTTGTACCGTGAATCACGCAAATATATGAGTATATTATTTGCAGAACAGATTACCACGATCACCATAGGCTCTCCAATACACATAAGCACTTAGTTTTAAACTATGGCAATGAATGCGCGCTCAAATGTGTGCGTGTATATATATATATATATATATATATATATATATATATATATATATATATATATATATATATATATATAATTCTCAGAAGAATTGCCCAAAGTTTGACTTGTGAATTTCCAAGAAACGTCACCAGATACATTCATAAAACGAAGAAAAATGGTGTGGCGCATTGCGCAGGTGCTCGAAGGTTGATTGAAGCGAATGAATTATAATGAGTTAAATTTTAAAAAAATGTATCCTGATAAATCACTGTTGTAAAATTCGAACATTTTCAGACTTTCGATCCACAGCCACAGAAACTCGTACATGTTTCAAATTTGACAGCAAATTTTTCGGATCTCTCTAAACCACTTAATCACATCTTTGGGATGATTTGTGTCCTTTTTTACTTTTGAACGTATTTATGGCCTTTCCCCATCCGTGTGCCAAGCTGGGCATGGTTGAGACTGCAACTAGTGCGCCAGTTTAGAGCAGTCTGCACTGGCCTTGCAGAACTACGTCATTTCCTTATAGCTGAAAATAGGACATGGCGTAAGTTCTTATCCTTCTCATTGAAGAGCGTCGTAAGTCACTCAAGAGGCAATGACCTGATTACACCATGACCTCACAAAGAGAAATGAATTTTATAAAGTGGATTGACGTTTCATATCATTGTGAACAACCCTATATGTAGTCAGATACAATTGGTTGTGCACAATTACATATAAAATTGAATTTTTACGTACTTATCCACGTAAAGAGTTCATTAATCTGATTATTTAATAGTGAAATGACAAAATGTGTCTAAAGAAGCCAATTTAGTCGAAGAGTCTGAAATTATCAAACATAAGAATTATTGAAAAATTGAACTAAATTAAATTGAATTAAATCGCATTACCAAGTAAAGGAATACTTAAGTAATTGGTGCAAATTAAAAGTTTTATGTAAGTAGGCTTGGAAAAATGTGAAATCTGCATTGTGAGAAGAATAGCATCATGTAGACAAGATAAAACCCACATGCAATGCTGCAGCTATCGAAAGTGTCACCAAAATCTTCGTACTGAAGTTCCGTACCCGGGAGTTTAAAGCGGTGCATACCATCCTTCTGAACAGTCTTTTCTGAACTTCTAATCTGTCTTTTATTTCTCCAGGTAATGGCTGAAGAGACATTCATTGTGAGAAAAGGATAATTGTGAATTATTATGAGTTTGAACCGAGTTTTCTCACTGAACGACGCAGAAATAAAACTGAAGTATTAAGATACAAATATTTAATTATTGCTTTACTAAAATTCTCTAAAAACTGGAATTCGTTTTTTTCAATGTTTAAAGACACTTTCATTTTAATTACCAATGTTTTGCATCACAACACTGTTAAGTGTTACATAATATAGAGATGCTACAGAATGGCACAGACTTTTTTCGTAGTAAAGTTTTCTAATTTCCTTGGTGTGGACTGGCTTTACAGGCGTGCCCCATCCTCTTGCTGTGCCTCTTGCAGGCCAAAATCAATCGCCGCCCAAAGTATATATTTTTTTACATTTTCTCAACTTTTCGGTTTGCTAATAGTAGAACCGAAATATTACTTCAAGAATATTAAAGAAGAAGCTCGATCTAAATAAAAACTTTCATTGAAAAATTTGAAGCCGTTTTTGAGAAAATGGCGATTAAGCATTACTGTAAAAGCTAAATTTGAAGCTGGAATCATTGAGATTTCGAAAAACGCCGTTTAAAGTCATTTGAAGCACTTCCACTCACAAATGTAACAATGTATACAAATCGATGGAAATGTGCATATTAACGGCGTGAAAGATATTTCAAAAAATGTATTTGTATAATTTTTGAAAACAACAAATGAATGCAGCAAAATGAACTGAACGTTATATTAAACAGTGATATTAGAAGTTAGAAGAAAAAATTGGAGCAATTTTGGCGAAAATGACCTTTCACCGTTTCTACAAATACGAAATTTTGAGCTCATTTTAACAGAAAAATGTTGAGTTTTCATAAAACGTTGGGACATTTTCTAAAGTGCATGTACATTGTTGAACAAATCGCCGCATTGCACATATTAACGACGTGAATGACAAATTTTAAAAAATACATTTTTTTAATTTAAAAAACAACAAATGGTGTGAATGTCATCCTATAGGGTACATTTGACACTACCATTACCAAAAACTTAAAGTAAAAATTCTGAGATGTTTTTGAGCAAATATTGTTTTTATTAATTTTTAAAATAGCAAATATTGTACACTCTATTGCACGAAAAGTACTAAAATTAAAAAAAAAACTTATATGATCTTAATGAAAGAACTATTTATGGACAACAAATATCATTTAAAGGAAAACTGTCTTCAATTTTATAGTTGAAGGAAACCCCCGAAAAAAATTGAGACTTTTGGAACATCCGAAAATTCAGAGTAAACCCTGAAATTCTGACCTATGCCACCTTTATGAGTGTATTTTACTCTATTCTTACAAGAAATTTAAAGAAAAAATTTGGAGCCTTTTTGAGAAAATTTTGAAAATGTCTGGGAGGCTTCATGAAGTACCCCCAGATTTTAAAGAATGCTTTTCCAAATTTCAAAGCTTCAACTAGAGCCAGATGGACATGGGTTTCTTCAATTTGGAAAAAATCCTACGAATGGTTTAGGCGTTTGTAGTGTTCACAGACCGACGGACGGACGTTTTGCTTTCAATTGGTTTTCGGCATTAAAGACCCAAAAAACAGGGATTCTGGCTACACCCTGTATTAAAGGATTTTTTTCTCGTAATTTATTAACAGCATTTTTTTGTTACCAGAGCCCAGCAATGAATTTTTTCCACCGAAAATCCGCTGTTTTTTCGCGTAGCATTAAATAACTTTCTCTGTATTACGTATATTATTGCCTATATACGCACGTATACGAGAAAGTCAAAATACACGGATGTATATATGTCGCTGGAAGAATTTTTAGTCCTTTTAAACTACTGTGGGAACACACAGGAATAAATACAAAACGCGTCACGTTACCAAGTATGTTTTTGCACACTATTCTCAAAGGTGAGAAAACCCAAAAGACAGGAATTGGAACCGAGCAAATGAGTTAACAACACAGTGCAACATTTCCTCCAAGTCGAGAGGTAAATTATTTGGAGATAATAACTTGTAACATCCATCATGTGATGTAAAGAAATGTATGACAATACGATTATATTTTGTTACGTATGACTTTAAAGATCATTAATTGCACAGTAATTTTTCTGAAATAATCGATGATTTTTCATTTGGAGTGCGTCAATATTTTCTTCAAATAATTACGTTATACATATGCAGATATTTCGTATATAATTTACTTTCTCTGAATACGCGTATTAAGTTGTTTCTTTGATTTATTTTAGTGTGCTGATGTATTCTTTCTTAAACATTTTGAATTTTGAGGAGGTGGCACACATGATTGATCCTATTTATTTTTCCTACGTGCCAAAACATGCCAAACAGTAAAAAACAATTAAAAATTGGTAAGATGCTTTCATTTACAGTTTGAATAGTTTGCATTTCTACCATAAATTACATCCCTCGGCAACATCTTCATGAAGACCGTGAAAACAGCTACAAACAGACCATGAGAAGTATCCAATTTCCCAATGCACGCTCACGAAGAGAAACGCAACACCTCTTCTTCAAGGCAAACGTCGAAAGTGTAAAGAGAACTAATTGGGTCGCCTTCGCTGCAAGCCAGAGCCGCGCGCGAATCTGCATTCACTTCGATTTAATTGATCCCGCGCCTGAGCCCCGAGCTCAGGCTGAGCCAGGCGAGGAGCGCAAATCCGCGCCCAGCGAGGAAGGGCGGAACCGGCCGGCGGCGGCAGCAGCACTAGGCCTCGCGTCAAGGGTCGACGCGAGGCCTAGCAACGCAGGAAGAGCAAGGGCTTGCACCGCACGGAGAGCTCTCCTTAGGGCAGTATTGTCACAGTTTGAATTTTACTCCATAATTTGATTTTTATTGGCTTCAGTGATGCATTGATGGGGACATTTCTGTGGTTTTTAATAAGTTTTTTAAACGGATTTTAATTTTTAATTGCACCTTTGTAAAGTAACAAATCTCTAAAAATGCTAAGAACCCTTCAAAATTAAAAGACTTTTAAATTTGTAGGATAGGACGATCGAGGAATATTAATTTTAGTGAAATTACTCTAAACGATGTATCATTTATCGCTTGTGTTGCGCACAGATCAAGCATATACATTAAAAAAATTAATAAAGAAAAAACTTTTCTATATCAGACACGGACTGAAATGCCTTGTATATATTTTTGCATAGTTGCAGAGTATTGCAATCTTCAAGGGGTCCCTTGTCTGTAAACAGCAAACTATTTCCTCCTAGATCGTTGGTTCAGGATATTTCGCAGGGGAGGGAGAGGAGACTACGCCCTCTCTACAACGTTTCGAACGTACGCCCCCTGGTAGAACTACGTATCATTACAGTAACATTTCACCAAATACTCTCATTCATAGGTTATAGCCTAACAAAGCAATTAAATAGACAGCACTTCATAATCACATGGTTAATATTTGCTGATAATTTTGCCTAAAATTTATGTAAGCCAATTTTTCCATATCAGTACCTTCATCAAACTCCCGGCACGCACATGGATTCTAGGCTTTTCCTCGTAATTTAAACGTATATAAAACAGTACTTCTCACTGTGCTCTAGCAATAGAAAACAAGAAAAGGTTCAAATATGAAGACACTCGCTACGGGAAAGAGAGAAAGTTACGTAATACTGCGAGAAAAAACGGCGAATTTTGGTAAAAAACTCTTATTACAGACAGACAAAAATCTTCTATCACGTGGTGTAGCCTGAATCCATGTTTGGTGGGTCCTTGATACTGTGACGTCGTCGTGATGTGAAAAACAACACAGACACGGAGTTCTTTGTACCGGTTTATTTAATATTACTGTATATTACAATATTTACATCCTCCTCCGGAAACTACCGCTGCACTCCACAGCACTACCATTCCTGAGACAAGCCGCCTCAGCCTGACCCAGCGTACCCCAGCGTGCTAATCTGTAGCATCGCTCCCGACATTTGCTGTAACCACCCTCGCAAACCTGCGACCACCCCTCACAGATGAGAAAAATGCCTCCGCACCGCGATTCGGCCCAAACTCGAATGCCAATCGCCAACACTCCACCGGCGTCTATAGCGAGGAGTCACGTGACAGACCTCCCACGCTGAAGACCGCGTCACCTCATTACAGAGTTTTGGGCCGGTCGCACACTGGGGCCGGCCGACCAGCTGGCAGACGATCTGTCCTCACACATCATTCTGCGCTAGCTGACCCTTCGGAGTCTTCCTAAAACTACAATTACGAATATAGAAATTTTTTCCTTAATAATATCTGTTCCTTAAAGGTATATTTTGAAATAAGGTCATGTACAATTTTTCGAAAATTGAGTATTTTCGCGTAATTGCGTGTGAAAATACGCGGGGAGGCAGTACGTGCTGTTTTAGAACCACTAGTTATATCAAACATATACTGGCGAGAAACGGCGATTTTTCTGCAGAAAAAGTCGTATTGTGGGTCCCTAATATCGAAAAAATTGATAAATATAGTTTCTATAAGTAGGAAATAATTTACTCTAATTCATTGTATAGTCAAAATCCGCGATCTGTTGGTCCTTGATACCGAAAAAAAAACCATTGAGAGGTTTGGTCAATATTCACAGCATCGCAATCTTCGCATGATCCTCTGTAGATCATTTTTGGTATCAAATTTGTGTATTTTGGTTGTTTCTTGCCTAGTACGTACGTAGTAAGTTAATAAGCCTAGTACTACCTAGTAATAAACCTAGTTAACTTGCCTAGTACGTAATAAGTTATGTAATACTGCTGCGAAAAATCAGCAATTTTTCGGCAGATAAAATCGTGTTATGGGTGCCTAATACTGAAAAAAAAAGATAATTCTTATTTCAATAAGAAAGAAATAACTTCCTCTAATATATTGTGTAGAGAGAATCTACGATTTGTTGGTCCTTGATATCGAAAACGTTTACAGTAAAATGTCTGTCTGACTCTTTGTCTGGCTATCTGTGAACAACTCCATCGGCTAAACTGTAGAAAGGATTTTCATCAAAACTGACTACATTAATTGATCTGTCTGATGTCGCCGTCCCTTGAATTTGAAACATATTTGGTATTGGTGGTAGTTTATATAAATACTACATTTTACAAATTTTCTCAAAAATGTCTCAATTTTTTTTCTTTTCTTCTCAAATAGAAAAATTACGCTTATAAAAACGGAACATTCTTCTGATCATCGTTGAATTCTCTGTTTTCGAAAATTGCAGAATTTTATATTTTTTCGGCACCTTCTTACTACTACAATATTGAAGATAGATTTCTTCTTTACATATCTATTCTTCAACATTGGATCTTAAATAAGGTGTACAATATATAAGAGGAAGTAAATAATATGTACGGTACGGCTACGGTGCACGTTTTTAAAATGTGAAAGTTTTCGCGTGATTTAGCGCGAAATAAAGCCAATTGTAAAAACAAAATTTTCTTAAACACTATTCAAAATGTTTTCTTTAAACTTTTTAAATGATAGAAATAAATGTACTGAAAAACATGAAATAAACGTTATTTTGATATAATCTTTTAATTTTTTTTAAATTACAAGAATGTATGTTTAAGTAGTTATACTATTACGAAACCGTTACAAATAATGCAAGTAAGTTCTGATGTAGCACCACTAGTAACAATTTCAAAAGAGTATTTTCTCAAGGTTAGTGGTGTTTTTTAATGTTGCTGTTCTATTGACTGCCTGCAGTGTCCGACCAATTGGTTATGAAAACCCTTTGGTATACACCATGCTATTGTATTTTTGATTTCTTTCTTGGTCAGTTTATTGTTTGTTCATTGTGTCTTCTGTATTAAATAAAATACTACTTTTTAGTTTCTTGGGAATCGAGTGCTTTTGTAGGACACCTTTCACAATCTTTAGGTTTTCCTAAGAATTCTGGACTACTTAGTTTGAACTTTTGAAAAGTTAAATTATTCTAGGATTTTGATTGATTGATTGATTTTTTCGTGTTTCCGGGTGCGTCAACTGCTTCGGTCATTAGTCCCGTTAGTGTAGTGCATGTTTCTTTCTCGGGAGATGGCGGTGATCTTCCCCCGCTGGATGGCGAGATCCGGCGCCGACCTACCGTCGGCTAGTGGGGTTTCCCCCTAACCAGGACTCTCCCACCAACGGGGCACCGCCCCAGTCGGGACAAGCTCTGAGCTCCCGACCGGTCTCCCGGAATATGTGGTAGTGTAGTGCATGTTAGTGTAAGTGTGTGTGTGTGTAAGGGGAGAGGATAGGACAAGGAAGAGGAAGGACAGATCGCGCGCAGTCCGTGGCCCGTTTGGTAGGGTACTGCTCCGGCATTCGCCTGGTGTTGATCGGAGAAACCACGGAAAACTACCGATCAGAGCAGCCGGCCGCTAGAATTCTCCTCCAGACAGCAGCTGAAATCGACCTAGCTGAAAAGCTAGTGTCGAAAATTCTGCCGCCGTCAGGACTCGAACCTAGGACCTCCCGGTTAGAAGCGCTGCAGTGTTATTCTAGGAAATAAGTATTGTGCCAGTTTTCTTTTCTTTTAAATGCAAAACAATACGCGACGTACCAATGTGACTGAAGGAGGAGGGAGAGTGTGGGCGGGGGGGAGTGTCAAAGCAGTCCCGCAGACTCTCCCGGTACTCGAAGAAGCTCGTGGAGGCGTATGGAGACCAAACCGCTTGCCATGCCAGGGAGAAGGAACTAGGCGATCGAAGGGGGGTGGAGGGGGAGGGGGAGGTGAGGGGAGGGGAGAGCGCTCACAAGCCGCGTCTTCGCCGCGCAGCGCTTGGCAGAATTGCGTGGCGCAGAGCGCGAGAGGATGGGAGGGGGGGAGGGGAGAGGGGAGATTGCGCAGAAGCCACTGCCCGTGCCAGCGCCAGCGCCTACGCCGACTCTCCAATAGCGCACGTGCCGCGCCCAGCCACCCCGCTTAAAGGAGACGTTGACACTACAGAAAGCCAACAATGCTCTTCGACATACAGAGACGGGGAGCAGTCAAAATGACTGCCTTCAAAAAATTATTCTTATTTATTTATTTATTTATTTTATTACATATTTAATTTTGAGAACCCTGAGCGATATTGGGAATATTCGAGTTCATGTTTGGTTTAAAAATATTTTAAGGAGTGAATCCTTTATATTATATTTACTACTAGTTATTACATTTTAGACTCTTTTCTACTTTTTTGTCACCATCAATACTATAACCACTACTCCCAATAATACTATCACAACTATTGCCAGAAATTATTTTCCACATCTAGAATACAGTCATTTTTCTCATTGAATGAGTGTGTCGAAAAACAGTGCTAGGCCAGAAAGTTCATTCTGAGATAATTCAAGTTTTAACTTTTGTTTAGATATGACCAAAAACTGTTGAGATTCAAACAATTTTCTTTTTTCAGAAATATGATACCAAGCCATACGTATATGGTTTGAGGAATAATTGCGATAAAAACTTTAGTAATAATATGTTCTAATTTAAACAAAAAAACTTTCATATATTATAACCTTTCCCTTTTCAAGATTTTTTTGTGAACAGGCTATGTTTTAACATTTAATTCACTCGGTATAAACCTCACATAATCTAATGAGAGGTGTGCAATTTTCTTTGGAAAGCATTCTGTGTGTTTTTTTATCTACACAAGATTTTCGTTCTTGATAGCTTGAGGTCTGTTATTATGCGTTCCTCTTCAATGGAGACAGAACTGGCAAAAGAATTCCTATCAGTCGTTGAACCTAAATAAGCGATATTCCATTTAAGCACGTGAATGCTTGTTTTTAAACTTGATTTTGAACACATTCTTTCAACGCAAAATAACGAAAATTACTGGCTCTTCCCTTACTGATACGATCACCTCTCGCTCTTCTGTTCATTTTAGGCTGTCGAAAAGCATTAAAACAAGTAAACTACATCAGTCCCGTACCACTAGCAAATAATAAATGTGAACATTCCCCTGCGAGCAGCCCGAGACCCCAGACGTCTGAAATCCTGCGTGAAAGAGGAGTAGATGTCCAGGATACAAACTGTACCTCCATTCATCAAAGAGAAGGAACTGCCTGATTTGAAGTCAAATGGCCTCATATTGAACTGTTTTCAGTCTCAACATTTGGCCTTCTGCACTAATTTATGTAAAAAATGTAAATGACCAATTTTGTACTAGCACTGTTTTCCTACTCACTGATTCAGTTGTTTTTGCAGTAGTTCAGGATTGTCGTAGTTTAAATCATTTTTCATCATTTACTTCCATTCATATACATTAATTACTTAATTTCTAATAATTAATCAATACACTAGTAAACATCTGTGGTTGAAATATGATTCAGATACGTTAATCAAAACGTCAGCAATAATAGAAAAAGCAGATAAATATAATTTAAAATAGCGTCCCGAATGGCCTGGGAAGGAGACGCCCTTTGAACGCCAAACACTCGTTGAAAGTAAACCAAGAAGAATAAAGTATTACCCCGAAAACTAAAACGCTCAATAAATTATATGAAAGAATTTTAAGAATCATTAAAAATATAAAGTCATGCGATATCAGCAAAGTAAATTAACCCGTAATATGAATTTCGAATAAACTTATAAATTAAGGGGAAACTAAGTAGACTTTAGACCATATGAGAAGTATTAATGGTTCTGTTAGAAACCCAGGATGATGAGAAAACTATGAAACTGTTTGATTTTGTCTGAAAATGCATATATTTCATAACGTTAAATCGCAATTTCTAATACCTGATGTTAGAACTATATCATTCTCTTTCTCAGTGCGTCACTGCTTACGATGCAGCTGACGTCATCCGACGAGGAAGAAAGAAGCTTCAGTGTTCACGTGTGCCGTTTCAGAACAGTCAGCATTTGCTGCTTCAGGACCTTATTTTCCACACACTCAATAGCAACATTTTTGCATCTCCAGGGCATTAGTAAATAAATGCATGAAGAAAACTTGAATACGCAGAACAGGGAAACTGACCACTACGGTCGTTTTAGGGTAAAGGAGCTTCAACATGTTCGAGGTAGTACGGGGTGTTTCAATTATATTGATAAACAACAACATTTACGACTACAATCCTTTGAGGACAACTTTTTCCAGACTCGTATTGGTAGTTTTCCCTAGAGCGACGAATTAACGACAAGTCAAGTGAAACGAATATCTTTTTCGCTACACAGCACAAGCTGAATGCATTTTAAGAATATGCTTAGGAAACTTGCATTTTTTCAATACACTTGATTTGGACTTCTTGATTTGAAAATTTCAAATGGCAGAACCTATGAATGAAACACCAACACATCAATTGTCACCGAAAAAGAACATATTAAAAATTTTCCAGCATCAAACTCTTTAGACGAAGACGATTTCCGCCCACACCCCGCCAATTTGCATCATGTCTGCTTCGAACTAAACTCACCCACTGATTTTGTGCAAGATACCCGTTCGTGTTGGATCTTATTCAGAACAATTTTGGACGTAAACCTGTTTCGGATACATTTTTTAACGTGTGAATGTCGATTATGTACGACACGTGGCATACCAGGATGGGTAGAACTGGTCGTCTGCGGGTGCTTTCTGTTTAACAAAAGTTGCGCAAACTCCTACGTGTAAAACTAACCCGTTGGAGTATTCTCAATGCGTATCGACGTTTTTAGTTGTAGAAATTAGAGAGAACCGTTAGCATCGACGGAGAACACTTGCTCACGGAGAAAGAATTTGTTATTAGGGTGGGGATATGGTAAATTATTTAGTAAGAGTGAATTTCTAAATGAAGTAATCAGCACAGAACAGAAACAATATATATGTATTTGGCGTTTTTGGGTCGGTAGTCTGACTTCGCCGGACAGCTACCGGTGCCTGGGCGTAGTTAAATTCCCATGCTTGGGGGTAAGAGCAACATGTGGCGAACATGACGTATTCTCTTCACCGTAACTGGCAAGATCCGCCTGCTTGAGCTTTTCTTCGTCACACAGCTTCAGAAACTGGGACAATTTTAAAAGAAAGCTACAACTCTATTTTTGCCTCGTATATATATATATATATATATATATATATATATATATATATATATATATATATTTAGTCCCTCTTTATAACGTGTATTCACCAAATGCGTACATTGGATATCCTGCCAGGAGATACGTCGTTATTTCCACCATGTATGGTAGATAGGAAATTTAAAAACAGAGTATTCAATAATACCTAACGTGATCCTTTATTTTTATCAACGGGATATTCAAACTTTTTAGGTAATGATATGGGCATTCAAGAATACTCATGTTTCATCATGATTTTTATTTATCAATGAAAATAACAAGAATAATGTTCTTTGTGAAAATAGGTATTGTGTCATCTTTATTTTTTATGAAGAACAATATTGCATATAGTTGATGTTGACATCAAATAACAATGAGATTTTTTCCAATATTTCTTAAAATTTATTTCGATAATTTTCATTGCTTTAAGAACTGCTACTCACAACATTATTTTTCTCTCGTGCAGAACGTATTGATAAGAGAAACTTCTCTTCTGCAGATACATTAATGCCATGTAGGCATATAATATATTCATTGACCTTATTATATGAAAGTTTGTAAGGTGTAATATTGCTACGAGTAAATAGCAAACTCAACCACTGTCCATTTTTTAATATTCGCACCTTTATTACATTCTCTTAGAGATAAGATAATGTATTGATGCAAAAAATCGATGCTGACATTTTGACGACAATACACGTTTTTGGGATTCCTAAAATTGGATAAATGTTTATTTTTATGACGTCTGTTTCTCCGTCCGTCTGTCTGACCGTCTGCCCATTTGTAAACACTAGCCTCAATAGTATCGATCTGGACTGCAGCAGCATCTTGGATTTGAAATTTATATTTTAATTTTTGGGGATACTTTACATGAAGCACCAACGACAATAAAAATTGTTCTCCAAAATGGGTTCAATAATTTTTTTGGCGAATAAAAAATATACGATTATTTAACTGCCGAAAACATGTTTTAATTAAAACCTCTCAAATTTTCGAAATTCGCCAAAGTTAAAAAGTGTTTGACCTCGTCTTGTAACTATATTATTGAATACGCAGAATTTTTGTAAAAGAAATTTTGTTCTTCAAAATTAATTATATATATATATATATATATATATATATATATATATATATATATATATATATATGTCAGGTACACGATTTTGAAAAGCGAGTAGTTCTGGCGTAATTTTGGATGTAATAGTGTCCATTGAAAATTATGTAAAACATATTTTAAAAACGATTGCAATTGTATTTCCAATAATGTCAGGATGTGGTATGTTTTTAAAACCAATGAATGTACTGAGTGATAATTTGTGTGGATGTTTTCAATTCATCTGTGAGTGATTGCTTTGTATTGTGAATATACAGTCAACAGATTGCACAGTCACGTCTGCGTCCGTTTATCTGTAAGTTCAAGCTGGCATAGGTCAAGACATCCAATGAACTTTGATGTACGCAGAGAAATATTCTCAGAATCGGCGCTTGTGTTCAGTCAGTGGTAATGTAATCACCTATTAAAAGAGTTGTACTGATATAAGCTGCGACAAATTCGGGTAATTTAATTTTAATGTACGATGCTACAATAATTCTACGGCTAAATTAATTCTTTGTACATTTTTAATGAGGTGTATTCCGATTCATTTAAATTGAGAATGGAAATATCTTCTGAAATTTACGTCACAGAAAAAGTGTATGAGATGAGTAAATATGTTCGAGGAAAAACACATCTGCAGTACAAATGGCGTGGGTGGGGATTCATGTTGAAATTTCAAATGAAAATCCTAATTTTTGTTGCTTATTTGGATTGTGTGGAAAAAATACTAGCAACTTTTGTACGATATATTTTTTTTCATTGGAGATAGTTGACGTTGTAAACGAATAAAAACTAAATCTTCTTATATTTTTGCTTTCCCTAGAATCTGCATGGTATAAAAAAAATATTCACATTTCTCTACAAATTCAAGTTCTGGATTCAGAGATAATGGGAAAAGGAGTAATGCCTGTTTCCATGTTCTTATTTCTACCACACACACTACCTTATCTATCACTTTCAGGGATGCAATAGGAGGAAGATCAATATTATGGTTAAAGAGAGTCAAAACCGTACAATTAATTGGTTTGGCTTAACTGTTGGAAGCAAGGATCAGCCATTTTGCTCGCCTCCTTTCTCCAGATCACACTACTACTCTGGTTTGTACGATTTACAAGGATTCAATAGACAACAAAATATACGCCATATGGAGATTGTAGGCGGAATGTTAATGACACAAATGTATTCTCCCATTAACAGAAGCAAACATTTTCTAGCAATCAATTCAAATGTAAGTGAAATAAGTTTTTGTTTTATCTATGATATCTTCCATTTACTTCACAATGCACAACAACTATAAAAAAATACTAAGCAGTCCAGAAAAACACTGAATCAGATCGCATCCAAGAGCCATACACCGTTTCTACCACAATTTCATACTATCTCCTGCCTTACGTATGTTTCACCCCGCATGGCAAGGGATATCCGAGATTCTACGAAAGCAGCAATGACTGGAGTGCATTGCATGCGCAATGCGCATCGAGCAAAGGAATACAGCACGAAGCGACCGGATGAGTCATCGTGAGCGTCGGTGAGCTCTCAGTTGGATGCGCGAAAATTAGCGAATCCATTACGTCAGGCCTGCTCAACTCAGTGCATCGGTGAACCCTAACCCCCCATCCCCACCCGACCGAGCCAAGCCCGGCGCGCGAACCCTGAAATTCGCTCGCGAGCTACGTTGTGTCGATGTGGCACTTAGTGGCAGAGGAAATGGCTTCGGGTGGGGAGTGCGGGGCAGTTGTACGGCTATCAGTCATGGGCTTCGCAGCGCAAGGCACAGGGGCTACGCGAATATTAGCAGCGCATTTCGCTCGGAGGTAGGTCGCGGAGTGGCGGACGAAACGTTGGCACTTGTACCTAGAACGCAGCGTCTTCTGGACAACCTAGTAGATGCGAATATTTCCTTTCGCATTACGGCCTTCGGTCACGGCAATGAGCTCAAACGCACGAGGCGGGAATAGAATTTGAAAGCTTTTGATTGATTGATTGATTGATTTGTTCATGTTTCTGGGCGCGTCAACTGCTCTGGTCATTAGTCCCGTTAGTGTAGTGCATGTTTTTGTCTTGGAAGATGGCGGTGATCTTCCCCCGCTGGATGGCGAGATCCGGCGTCGATCTACCGTCGGCTAGTGGGGTTTTTGCCCCTAACCAGGACTGTCCCTCCACCGGGGCACCGCCCCAGCCGGGACAAGCTCTAAGCTCCCGACCGGTCTCCCGGAATATGTGGTAGTGTAGTGCATGTTAGTGTAAATGTGTGTGTGGGAGAGGATAGGACAAGGAATGGGAAGGAGAGATTGCGCGCGGTCCGTGGCCCGTTTGATAGGGTACTGCTCCGGCATTCGCCTGGTGTTGATCGGAGAAACCACGGAAAACTACCGATCAGAACAGCCGGCCGCTAGAATTCTCCTCCAGACAGCGACTGAAAATTCGAAAGCCATAGAGTATGTTTAGTGTTTTTAAGATCATGAATAGCAATACTGAACTTCTTAAAAATCTTTTTGCTTTGGTAATTGTGAGAGTCAGACCACTAAACAGTGTGAAATTGGATATTTGCAGACTGTCACGCACTAAAATGTTTATGGTAAAATCGAAATGCAAACTCTTGATTGATACTTCCAGAAATTATGAAAACATTTGTTGTAGAAGAAATATTTTTATTTGAAGTAATAATGAAACCCGTAAAAAGTTACGAAGGGCTTTTATTTTAAAAAGTGCGAAGCATAAATATGTTTAAATAGTTTAAGGAGACATTTTACATTAGTTTGAGTGGGGTACGAACCAATTGAAAATTTATTTCGATCGAAATAATTGTACAAATGAACTTTATTTTGACTCTTCTATTGCTTCGCAGCTACAACATTTTTTAAAGATGAACAGTTTTTGAATAACTAATGAAATTCGTAAGTTTGTTTACTCGTAATTTAATATTAAACAGTTTGTCTAATTACGAAAATGACCCTATGAAATACCAACGCGTTTGTTGCACTCAATTCACAGCTTCCCCTCATTGGGAACTAGTCATCGGGCCCGCGATACACTATGCATTCGTCAAATCGTCCTGAATGTTACTAGCTTACCCTTTCGCCAAAAGCCGCTGCCTACCTGGTACTCACTTTAAGCCTTCCATCCCCACCTTAACATCCATCTCCGCGCGCTAGCTCCCGCCGCAGCTTGGGGCCACCAGGAGCGCTCGCGCTCGTGTGATGCGGGTTGCGCAGGCCTGGTTTACGTGCTTCTCGTTGTTTCACGACTATTTTTCCGTTACTGCTCTATGCAGTAACGGTATGCATGCTTTTACGTTAATGATATTACCATTAAAATATATGTAGATTTTTCTAATATTATATTATTTTCTAAAATGTTGATAGTTATTTTTTTTTCCATTTTGTTTGGTCACCACAGCGTTTGTCGATGACTGAACGCTTCACCATTGTCCACTAATCACACACGTGTTTTACGCAAAGGTGTTTTTACTTTCCTGACTTGCGATCTCCTGAGCATAGCTGAATCATTAACTCGGACCTTCCAACAATAACTTGGCCACCTTTTGTCCCTGCTGTTCCTAATGGCAGTTTCTCCAAACTACTTCCTTGTCGATCGCATTTGCATTCCATTGTCTTCCTTACTTCTCTTGCATGATTTCTTTTACTTGGGAACTTGTACAGAAGAACCTGTTGTTCTCCATAAGCATAGTGTGTAGTGACTCTTCAATTTACTACCGTTCTCAGCAAGCTGTCATAGATTCTTACTATTCTTGTTTCCCCATTAGCTTACATCAGGAATGAACTTATCGTTGCCAGTAAATTTTTGTTTCTTTAAATTGGTTGAATGTATGTATCTTTGGTTATGATCTCATTCAGATCCTTTTAGCGAATGGTTACGTAATGGATAAATGTTCTCAAATGGACATTTGCCACAAACGTATGTGTTATCGTTTGTATTTATATAACATGCACTGGTGTCTGTGATTATACCACTTGAATAAAAAGTCACTTTCCTTAAACTGGTGATACAATGCCAAAAAATAAACTCTAAGATGACTTATCAAGGGATCTACCCAAAAAGGTTGAATCTTTTGTTCGACTTCACATGCAAACAATATAAGTATACAATAAAATTAAAATAAATTAATAATAAAAATTTATAAAATATATTTTATAATATATATAAAAACCTATTTCTATAATTCATTCCATATGAGTTTTGCAAGGACAAAACCCACTCGTGGTTTTGTACTTAATTCTTTTACAGTAAGCAGCGTCTTGAACAATCACCCTTCTGAGTATTTCTCTAACGCCGCGCGTAGGTAACCAACATCTGTTTACTGCCACACGTGCGCGCTTCTCCGAGTACTACGTGACGTCATGCCAAATTCCCAGTATCTTTCGCGGGTTATATGGAAAGCTTGAAAACCATTTTCTAACTTGTCTTTACAGCCCAAAACGTTCCAGAACATTCTGGAACGAATTAAATGCTCAATTCTCATTCCTTGATTGCTATACCCATCTAGTTACTATATGCGCGGTAGACCTCTCGCGATACTGCCGCTTGCAGAAAGTTCATTTCTGATCCTGACGTGAGAGTAGTACCACTCTCGTGTCAAATAATTTCGAACTCCGTACAAATCATAAAGCATACACTCTTACGTAAAACTTACTCAGTTCTAATCCAGACACTGTAAGAGCAGTATTTGTCCTCTCGCGACAAATTGTTTCGAACTTCATAGAAATCATACATCATGTTCTCCTACGTAAAAGTTACTATTTGTTCGAGTCGACTCAAGTTTATTAGTGACTCTGTATGCGTGTAAGCTCCTGCGCTGCGAGTCAGTTCATCTAAAATTTACTTAACGTGTGCGACTGTTGTACGCGCTAACTGTACATCTGCGTGGGCGAATTATGAAACGGTATAATTGTAATATAGTCATCAAACGATTGTGCATTGTGTATTTTGTGCCTGTAACTTTTTAATGTGGAATAAATGTATTGTTGTGTGAAATACGTGTCCCTATTTTATGAACGAGGTACGAATAACCCTGTATGAGTACCTTCTGCCTGTACCTGTACCCTGTCAACGCCGTCCATCTGAGTTGCTTCAAACTGTTTGCACACCAGTAAATCCATACAGTCCACTCAATCTCCTCATAAATGCATAGCGGTCTGAACACTTTTTGTTCTGGATATTGGCATTATTGAGACACTCAGGATAATAACGGCAGATCCCAATTGACCTCGCATTTTCAGTTAGAAGTATGACGGTCAATTCCTACCATGTACACCCTCAGGTAAAAGAAGAGTTGCACTCATAAGAAAGCAAACGAATTGTTTCAAACTTGGCAGGTCGGTTCCACAGCGCAGACAACTCGCGGATTCCGTTTACACGTCTAACCGCGCACCGTGCGCTCTCAGAGTGCGCGCGTGTCGGCCCATCCCCCAGGTATTAAAGGGCCGCCCGTGGAATTTCTGTGGTGGCACCGTGAGATGCTGAATATGCCGCGGAGGCGAATGTGAAAGCAATATCAGCAGCTGGATTCGTTCAACAGGGGCCGCATCGTGCGACTCCATCAAGCAGGTTGGTAATTTCGACGCACAGCAGATCATTTGGATCGGGCAGATGTGACTATTGCACGATGTTGACAGCAGTGACAACAAGAACGCGTGGCCTTCCACGGGAAGGGTCTAGAAGGCTGAGACAGACCACACCAAGGGAGGACAGGAGGATTGTCCGACAGGCTGTCACTCAGGCTGTGACTGAGTCGACGTCGTCGCTTGTGGACCTTCAGCGGGCAGTACAATCCACAATGAGACACCCCATGTCCCGCTGCACCATTGCAAACGTCTCCATGACGTGGGATTACACTCCTGCCGGCCGTGCTGACTACTCCCCTTAACGGTTCACCAACGGCAGCAAAGGTTGGCATGGTGTCGCATTTGGAAGGCATGGACGGACGCGCATGGTGTCAACGATGAATTTCGCTTCTGTCTGGGCGGCGATGCCCACATAATTCGTGTGTGGAGGCACCCTGGCGACCGTGAAATCTCACGGTTTATTAACAAACGCCAAACGGCTCGAAGACTTTGTGTCATGGTGTGGGGTGCGATTGTGTCTAGCGCCAAGTCACCTCTGGTGTTTATTAAAAGGACCTTAACAGTACGCCGCTATGTGGAGGAGATCTTGCAGCCAGTTGCTCCACCGTTGTTGGACGCACTCTCTGGGACAATATTCCAGCAGGACTACATTGGGCCGCGCAGAGCAGCGATCGACAGGGTGTACCTGGAAGCCACTTGCACTATTTCATTTATTTTTATTTATTTATTTAATCAAAAACAGTCAAAAATTCTGTATTGGGGAGAAAATCTTCTGCGCACGTTTTCTTGAGTTTCAGAATCACTTCCCAACAAATTAACTATTAATAGTTGAAAGATGAAGAAATAATAGTAATAATAATAAATTAAAAAAGTGAGAGATTAACATTTCAAAAACTAGATATTATCGTTGCCGAATTATAGAAAACTTATTTGTAACGGTAAACGAACGAACAGATTTGATTTTTCTCTATTGCTAACAAATAGAAACTCACCCTAAGCTTTACTACCACTACAAGCAAAAGGAAAGCTCAATAAAACGGGCGTAAAGTGAAGCTACATTTACGTCCAGAAGCAAATCAAGGGGCCATCTCAGCATTTGCTCAATGGATCAGGGAAACTGGACAAAAATCCGATCGAGATGGGGATCACAGCATGGCTCACAGCATCCCAGTGGGATGCAATGGGACGCTCCTTACAAAACACTCTTCACCTATGCAATATTCGGGAACTGCTTGCTTCCATTCAAGAGGCCTGGGATGTGAAAGCGCAGGATGCCATCCGACATCTTTATGAGTCACTGCCCGGCTCACTATTTGCGAAATAAAGGAGTTCGCACTCCCTGTTTATATTCGCATTTTTAATGCATTGTGCAATAAATATTGTGCACTGGGAGCTGAGAGTGTAATCATTTCACATCTTCGATACACTCGTCCTCCATCTCACATTGCACTCCATTTGCACACGTCCTTCTGAGTGTAACTCTTTTTTGTCTAAGAGTGCACCTACCAAATGGTGAAATATAAAAAAAAAGGAATTGGAATACAGCAAACCCCTCAAATTCCCCCTTTCAAACATTTTTCTGGAGTGAAAGTGAAGTGAACGAATACAGAAAAGTGCATTTTCTCGAAACGAATTTCGGTTGGGATCTGCCGCTATTTTTCTGAGCGCCTCAACTATTTACAATGAATTATAATCCCTACATGATTCACGGTCTCTTCTTAATTTGATATCGTACCTCGTCTGTATTACTCGCCAGTTATTGTAGCCGTTCAGCTTGAAGTTCGGCGGATTCGGTCAAAGAGCAATCAAAAGTATATAAACCATCCGAATGTGACTTGTTAATGTTTCATGAGCATTATCAAGAATGTTTACTGGCAAGCTGTTGTGACACATTAATGCAAATTCCCCTTCACGCAATTGAACTCACACATACCAAAACAAAAAGTGATCCACATTAACTGTGAACCGAAATATTACGCATGGTTAGACACTTATCTGAAATTTCAACCACAAAGGGAAACGAATACTGGTAGAAGAAGAGGTCTAATCATTAGATTACAACCGACCATGTTTCCAGTTCTCTCGGCAAATGTAGTAATTTCTTATTGTAGAACCGAAAAAAAGACATTATTTTGCAGATTTTCTTGGTATATTGAGCTTTGAATCTACCTTCTGCCATATCATTTCCTAGTATTTATCTTGACTGAACACATTACGTCCTTTTTGGTAGATAATTTGGATTTCTGATATCTTTTGGAAGTTTAAATACGTTTTCCGAGTATTTTTGCAAACATTTAAGAAATACGTAACTTGCTCTATGATCGCTTCACTCCTACTTGATCTGGCGTCCAAAATTCCGACGTTTGCGTCACGAACCCCAGATCAAAAAGTTTAGAGTGGATCTTGTTTTATGACGCCATTAGATGCCGATTCTTATGCCCAGAATTGATTCCCTTACTCATTAAGGATGAGTCGCTTACATACAAAGATCCTCAACGCACGTTTTGAACTCATTTAATGTATGTTTTCGCTACGTAAGGTGAACAGATATCAACATTATAAAGTTAACCGAATTCCTCAATTAGGATTGCTTGCTAAGTCGCACAGAAACTCACTGATGCAGAAGGTTCGGATTACTGAAATTCTCGGTAACGATATCGATAGCGATAAAGCATATTGTAATATTACTTCATCTCTTGCCCCACGTTGGGCCCCATTTGTGAATTTTTTTTCTCGCTCCACGTTGGGCTGGCTATTTGTAAAATACCTTTGGTCTCTACCATTATTTTTACTATTGTGGATACTATTTCAACAAACATCTAATACTCTGAAGGAGATTACTTCCACTGCTATTATTATTATTATTATTATTATTATTATTATTATTATTATTATTATTATTATTTCTTCCCTTGCCATGTTACGCTCACAATTTCTCTCAATGTTAACCCTAGTTTATAAAATTTACTTCCAATTTAATCACGGGGTTGACATACAACAAATTATTCTTTACCTGTGGCATGTGGACTTTCCTTACCTGTGTCCCTTTCCTTACCCTTACCTGTGGCATGTGGAAGTTCTATTGATTGAAACCAATTATTGATTTGAATTTATTGAATTATTGATTGATTGAAACAAAACAAATAAAATAATATTCATGAGTATTACGGGCTGTGGAGCCATGACTCTCTGACCTCTCCCCTCTGAACACGCCCATGATGAAAAAGTTAAATATTTTTTTGAATAATGCAAATTGTGAAAAGAAAAATGTGCGAAAACTTATTTTTATACATACAGCGAAATATATTTTTATGTAAAAAAGGGTTGGAATAGAAATTAATCCTTTAAGAATTATTATGCAACGGAGAGATGCCAAAAGTTTAGATTGGTAACTGAACCAATAGTGAATTTCTGACTTGGAGAGGGAAAACATGAAAAATAAGCATATAACGACCGAAAAACTACAGAAGGGAAGAGAGCTAGAGGAATGAGTGAGGAAGAAAGGATTAGTTACCTGACCAGATAAGTAAAAACAGCTGATTCTGGAGATATCTTGGCCTCTCAAAGTATTACAGGCGGAAAGCGAAGCGAGGAAGGAATGTGGCCCTGGAGGAGGCGTCGGAGGAAGATACCGGATAAAATCCGATAGGTCGGAGCCTCTGGTCAGGAGAGAATTAAATGAAACCCCAATGGTCACTGAGCGTTGAAAGGGTTTCTCTACAACAAAGAATTAAGCTTTTAAAACGTTGAAAAAAAAACTCGAATTTACTTTGGATACAATTTCATAGATGAAACAGTAATACGATATTGAAAATACAAACGACGTGGCTTCGAAACTTAATGTCGTTTTTAAAAATTAAGGTAAATCTTAGGTTTTTAAAAAAATACTTTTTTGAATGTATCTATTAATTGTGTGAGTTTTCTGTTCGGTTTTCTAGGTGAACAATAACTCGTTTTTCTTTCAGAAATATCTATTATTGAAAATAAATACAAATTATATCCACAATAATTATTACAAAAGGAACTAAACAAAAGCTGAAAACGAGAGAGCGAAATTAACTGAATAGTCTCCCGGAATTTTCCCCACTATTTCTTTGATTTTTACTGATGACATTAGTAAAAAATGGCTTCGACGTAATGAACTAAAACAAGCGTCTCATGGAAGGTATCAGCATGGTTCCGCCATAAATCATCAATTTTCAATCAATTAAAAAAATTATCAATATATGAAATGTCTTGAAAATAGAATACATTAACACATTTTTATATTAATATATTATATACAAAATATAAAGGCAAGTTATTATATTTTTACAACAGACAAGAATTATCACGTTTAAATTTCTGAATCAGAAAATTAGCAGAATTATTGCATTTATATTTCTGTTTTCAGAAAGTGTGTGAAAATTTTAATGTTTATGGTAGAGTGTATAGGACGCGAAACAAACTGCACATAACGTTATAAATGTATTGTAGGAATTAGAAGTTAATATTTTGGGTGAAATATTGTTTGTATTACGCTATTCGTCATGTATCGGATTCCTTGCTTTGTACCGACGTCTGTCGTGAAGTGAAAAGGCAAAAGAAGATGAAGAGAGGAGAAGTATACGATAAGCAAAAAAGAATTCCAGAGTTTTGTGCAAATTCAAGTGAAAGGCAGGTCTGAAAAAGTGCATTAATTTTCAAATTTTTATTTAATATTCAATTAAAATTTAAAGTTGTAAATCGTTTAAAAAATTCTGTTAGAGAAACTCATTTTTATCTTGAACTAAGCCCCAAAGCTTGTATGACGAAAGATCTCAGAAATATGCCGAAAATCATTTTATGGTTTACTAGATTATTGCTGCCTGTTTACGGACCTCAAACAAAACACGAAACGGTATTGTTAATACCCTTGTGGGACTTTCTGATTCTTTATTGATTCTTTCTTATTCTCTTTTGTTTGAGGTCCGTAAACACATAGCAATGAACTAGTACACCATGCAGTAATATAATAAAATAATAACGTTTCTTTTTCATTCCCAACATTAAATTTTCTAGAAATAAAATGTAAAGTAGATTAAAATTATATTTCTAAACCTCATACGATGAACTGCGATATTTAGCGCTCTATCTACATGCACTAGATACATTTTAATTCCAGATTCTTGCGCACACTGATGACATTCACCTTAATGATATCTTTGTGGAAATTCCAAACATGCAAGAACTATAAAAGAGGAAATCTAGTTGTGAAAGCATGTTTTGAATTTTTTCCAAGATGCTTTTTGGGTGAGTCTACCATCCGCTTACTGATAAGCGCATTCTAGCTATCGATTATTGGGTACATTGATGACATTGACCTTAATGATATCTTTGTGGAAATTCCAAACATGCAAGAACTATAAAAGAGGAAATCTAGTTGTGAAAGTATGTTTTGAATTTTTTCCAAGATGCTTTTTGGGTGAGTCCACCATCCGCTTACTGATACGCACATTCTAGTTATTGACGTCATTAGGACACTTCTCGGTATATCAATTTTACTCACCCACCGTCAAGCGTGTGCACACAAACACATTCACACACTCACACTCACTATAGATATTATACACACACACACACACACACACACATACACATACACACAAAGCGGATTTTCGGCAGAAAAAATTCATTGCCGCGCCCTGACAACGAAAAAATGGATAAATCCAGTTGCTAATTAAGAAAAAAATCCTCTAACACGTGGTGTAGCCAGAATCCCTGTTTTGAAGGTTCTTGATGCCGAAAAATCAATTGAAAGCAAAACGTCCGTTCGTCCGTCCGTCCGTCCGTCCGACCGTCTGGTGTATGTGAAAAAACTTAGCGCCTAAACCATACGGAGGATTTTTTCAAATTGAAGAAATACCTGTCGTTTTTTCGTGAGCTGAAGCTCTACGATTTTGAAAAATATTCATTAATTTTTAAGGGGACTTTATATGAAGTTTTGGACATTTTCAGAATTTTCTCAAAAATGGCTCTAAATTTTTTCTTTAAATTTCTTGTAAGAATAGAGTAAAATACACTTATAATGGTGGAATAGGTCCGATTTTCAGGATTAACTCTGAATTTTCGGAAATTGTAAAAGTATGAATATTTCGGCAACTCCTTACAACTACAATATTGACGATAGAGACTTTGCCTTCAAATGAAATCTGATGTTCGTAAATAGTTCTTTCATTAAGCTCATGCAGATTTTTTAAAAATATTATTAGTTTTCATGCAATAGTGCGAGCAATATTTGTAATTTAAAAAAATAACAAAACCAAGATTATCTCAAAAACGGTTACAAAGTTTTTCTTTTAATTTTTGGTACGGTGGATGGAAAACAAACCTATACAATGACATAAACGCTATATTGTTCTATACTTTTGGTTTTTCAAAAATGATAAAAAATATTTTTGTCACTTGTCTCTCACGTCAGTAATACTTACTTTAGAGTCGATGTCGTCACTGTATTATATTTATGAGTACATGTGATTTAAATAATGTCAAATAAATTTTCTCAAAAACACAACATTTGCCTGTAAAAATGAGCTCAAAATTCCGCATTTTCAGAAATGCTCTAACGTCATTTTCTCAAATATGGCTCCAATTTTTTCTTTAATGTTTTTCAATAATTAGTGCTCATTGTACTGTTAAATATAATTTTAAGTTTATTTTTGTGTATCATCTTGTTTTTTCAAAAACTTCACAAATATGTCTCACGCCGTTAATTTGCACCGATTGCCATCGATTTGAATACATTATTTCATTTGTGAGTGGAAGTGCTTCAAACGACTTCCAATGAAGGTTTTCGAGAACTCAATAGATTCCAGTGAAAATAGCTTCAAATTTCGCATTTATAGTAATACTTAAACGCCATTTTCTTAAAAACGGCTTCAAATTTTTCAATGAAAATTTCTATTTAGAACGAGTTTTTACTCTTCTTTAATATTGTTGAAGTAATATTTCGATTGCACTCTCAAGAAAGCGAAAAGTTGAGAAAATGTCAAAAAATGTTCTTTGGGCGACGATAGATGGCAGTTGGACCATAAGGACAGTCCACACCAAGGAAATTAATAAACTTTTATAACGAGAAAGTCTGTGCCATTCTCTTGTTCAATTTCTCCGCATTCTGCATGTCACCAGAATTTACAGCACATTTTAAAGATACGAAGCTTTATTGTCGACTAGGGAGAACGTAAACGAGATTAGCAAAAGGGAATGTAATTCTGAAGGCCAGGTGTCACAATAATAATATTCTTGTGGCTGAATGTCTGGCGCAATTGCAGGGTCGGTGCATATACTGGTACATAAAAAGCACTTCACTTCTGTTAATTGACGATTTTCCTCGTTTGAATCACAAAAAAGTACAATACTAAGAAATATTAAGAACGCCAACACTAAGGAATATCGACAGTGCTTCGATTAACGTTAAGACCACTTGGGTAGATGCTACTAAGTTGCACTAAGCATTTTGTATGTATGTATTTTTCATTTTAGATGCGGATAATTCCGATTTTTTCCAGCTAGAGATGTTCCTAGAGAAGGTACCTGCTCTTATATATTATAGACACCTGGGGCTAAGAGACACATGTAGGAAGCATGATGTTCTGGGCGTGGGCGCTGGCGGCGATGGTGCTGGTGTGTGTGGCGGCGCGGGGGCCAAACGAAGGATTGTTCCAGTGCTGGGGCGTGAGCGTGGTGCTTGTTGGTGTCCGCAGAAGGCGCGGGTCGTGGGCGGTGGCGGTGGCTGCGGTGGTGCTGGTGTGTGTGGCGGTGCGGGGGCTAAACGAAGGATTGTTCCAGAGCTGGAGCGTGAGCGTGGTGCTTGTTGGTGTCCGCAGAAGGCGCGGGGTGTGGGCGGTGGCTGCGATGGTGCTGGTGTGGGTTGTGGCGCTGGGGCTGGTGCGCGCGCAGCAGTGCCGGCGTGTGGCGGCGAGCGTGACGGTGGGCACCAGCCGGAACGCCTCCGGCCACTGGGAGGCGCAGGTGGTGCTGCAGCGCCGGTCGGAGGCGCCCGGGCGCGGGGCGGGCGAGGTGCGGCTGGAGGTGGAGCCCTCCACCGCCATCTGCGGGGGCGCTCGCGTCGACGCTCTCACACTCACCATCAAAGGTCAGAAACGAACTACACAACTGACAAAATATTCCCACCACTTCCAAGCGTTTAACTTCATGCCAGAAAATTGAGAGCGTTCCGATGGGAAAATAATCGCCCATGCCGTCATGTGTGTAGTTAAATATTGCATGCACTCTTTGGAGACAACGTAGGCAGTCGTTATTCGAGGCATGGAATCATCCAGTCTGCTGTAAGAATGCGCGAAACCTGTCCTCCAACGTACGTTCTCCTTGTGTTCATATTCTTCTAGCACCAGTGTACGTCGCTACTGATGGGAGAGGCATCCTATACTCATCACTCGAGAGGTTTGAAGATCTAATATTCTATGAAAGGGACCATACTGTTCAACTGGCCACATAGTTGGTGTAACTCCAATTTTGTAGTGAAAACGCTCCACAATGATATCAATTACATTCAAGTACAATTTGTAGAAATGGAGATAGATATTATGGCCTCTCAAGATTTCTTCACGAACACAAGATTCGTGAGTCGTGACTATTGTAAGTTCATAGTTAACGCGCTGAAAAAGAGCCTTGTGGTGTACACGAACGAATTGCTGAATGTTAATATCCACTTAAGGGTTGCAAAACAGATGTAACCGGAGCTGAATGTGAAACACAGTTCATTGAAAAACGGGTACGTAAAAACATTAGGTATAATGTCTATAAAATTCCTTCTAATTCTCGGCATTGTATGAATAACTCCGAAAGAATTTGGCCTGCAGGTTGTTTTACTTAAATTGGCGGAATTTTTGGGCACTGGAAGGTCATGCATATTTGAAAACAGAGACATTTTACATTAGGATTGTCCATTGAACGTCCCCGGATACTTGTTTTGATAGTCAATAGTTCCACCATTCGTACTTTAATGTTGCTTGCGGCCTGTGCATGTCCCATCCTCTTACTTTCTTGCAATACTATGTGTACGTAATACAGATAAAGTATTGTAATGCGATAGTAAAAGTGGCGATTTTTCGTTAGAAAAACTAATTGTGGGGCCACGGTATCGAAAATCGTTTTCCTAAACATGTAGTAAATTGTACGTTTTCAAACACGTTGTGTAGGCAGAATCCATTTTTATGTTACATTTTGTAGGTCCCTAATACAGAAAAAATGGTTTATGGAAAAATGTAAGTGAGTGCCACTGCGTGTCTCTGTTTGTTTGTCTGTTGTTATCACTAGCGCGTAAGCAGTTTAGATGATTTTCTCCAAAATTGACATTTCCCGATCGAATTGGTCAAACCAGAGGCTCTGAGATTTTAAAACGGATATTTTGACTTTGAGGGATTCTTTACATGAAGGCTTAAAACATTTTCAAAAACGGTTCACAATTCCGGATTATTGTTTTCTCGATTAGCGAAAATTACACTTATAGTGGCTGAAGTCTGATTTTTATTGAATCTTCTCAAATTTCGGAAGTTCAACAGTTTTTTGACGTCTTCCTACAACAACAATATTGAAGGTAGAGATTTTTCCCTTATCGAAACTGTTCTTCAAAATTGGTTCATTAAATAAGGTCAGGCACAATTTTTCGAAAACATGAGCATGAAGACATTTGGCATTAAAAATATAGGTATTAAAAGTACTTTTTTCAGAAAAGGCCCCAAATTTTCTTTATTTTTTTTTACATTCTCGCTACCGCTACCACGGTAGAGAGAAAGTTATGGAATGCTGTGCGAAAAAAAGCGAATTTTTCGTAAAAAAAAATTATTACAGGGCCCTGGTAACGGAAAAGTGGATAAATCCAGATGCTAAATTTAGAAATAAATTCTTTAACACGTGATGTAACCAGAATGCATGTTTTGTGGGTCCTTCCTACCGAAAAATCGATTGACGGCAAAACGTCCTTCTGTCTGTGCGTCTAACTGTGGACAACGTTAGCGGCTAAACTGTTCAACCGATTTTCTCCAAAATTCTCAATCAATCTGGCTGATGTCGCGACCTCTTGAATTTGAAATCGTTATTTTAATTTTGGAGGGGTACACTACATGCATTTTCAAATTTTTCAAGAAAATGGCTCCAACGTTTTTGATTAAACGTTCTTCTTTGGATAGTTAGAAGGACATTTAAGAGAATGGCACCGTCTCATTTTGGTTGAAAATCCTGATTTCAAAATTTTTTCGGCATCTTACTACAACTACAACCATGAAGATAAATTTTTTTTCTTAATGAAATGTGTTCATAAAAAACATCCAAAAATAATGTCATGTTCAGTTCTACAAAAACGTGAGTATTTTTGTGAAATTTTGTGTCAATTGCGAAGACACAATTCTTTTCATAATGAAATGTATTCATCAAAAACATATCTTCAAATAACGTCAAGTTGGATGTTTGGAAAATACGAGTATTTTTTGTGTAATATGGCTTCAAACTAAGTCGCCCGCTCCAAAAATCCTGGGCTTAGTGTTCGTAATTTTAGAGTTGTTTTAAGGCAGTTGGATGCTACGCAGGGAGACCTCTTGCGCATCGTATCCGATGAGCTTCGAACACCAGTTTGCATCACAATATTAGCGGGAATTTTAAATCCAGACAGATACTAAAATCATCACCTCGTGACAAGACGTAACAGATTTATGAAGCATTTCTTTTAAATATTGTATTTTGTACAACTTCATCGTGTTATTTTTGGTCGTTTACCGTTGAAAATTCTCACTTTATGCTAATTTTAAAATGTTTATCAACACTTCTCGTCCTCCATGCAACATGGCAGCCAGCGTCTGGTCCGGCTCTTCAAACGAAGGGCTCGTGCTGTGGTCACGTGATTCGTGACGCAGACTGGTGATGCGCAGAACCAGCTAAAATCGGTGCACCGAAGGAAACTACCCATGCATTTCCACCATGAGTGCAACAATGACATTCCGCGTCGTCACTCGCGAAATTCTGTGAATTACGTCTCATTGCTCTCACATGATTACCTGTATGGAAATCAGTTATAACTGTCCAATTTGTGGTGACATTTGCTTGAAAATATTTAGTTTTCGCACCAAATGTTCCCCCATTTGTAATGAGTTTTACCAAAAATTACGACTGAGACGTGTTAAT